>CAIGRL010114183.1:0-21460 GCA_903798325.1 Fraxinus xanthoxyloides
TTTCAAAAAATAAATAAATAAACATAAAATTAAAGAAAAAACCTTGCATTTCTTCTCCAGCCGTTCTTCATGTACATCATGCCTGTCTGGTGTTATAATCTGATTACCAGGCCCAGTTGCAGTGCGAACAACATAATTGGCATTGATGTTAACATTCACCAAAGGAGTTATTCGCGGAGCAATGTCAACTTCTCCAGAAGCCGGAGATAGGTGATTGCCTTGCCTTTCTTGATGAGGCAAAAGACTTGAAATTGGAGTCTGAGCTTGGAGATTATGTCCAGAGGGTACTTGCTCACTCCCATGCTTAAAAGATCTCCCACTAGATGATGGAAATCGAGCACTCTGAACATCAGCTGGTGAACCATAATAATGAGATGGTAAAGCTCTTTCATATGAATCGCTTCTCAAAGAAGGATTCTCTGGAAGAAACTGGAATTCATGGATAGCCTGTGAAGCTCCCTGAGATCCAATTTGTCAAAACATACAAATTCTCAAGTCCAATATATCAACATCAACAAGATACAAGAAAATATCTTGTGAAGAATAAGACATATATGACCTCAACTTCATACATTCAAAATGATTATGTTGACATAAGAAAATGGAAATACTATCTACTTTTTCCTTTTCAATCTCTGTTGGGGGCTGGTCGAGTTGATCAGTTTTGGTTAGCCAACTGAGGCAGGAAGAAAGAGTACATAGCAGAAGCATCATAATAAAGAAAGGAAAAATTGTCCAATAACCGAAAAAAAAAAATACAGAGCTTGACTTGATGAGGGTGAAATAGCAATTTTTGGGGTGATGAAGTCACACACCACTCATTGGACACAACAAAAACCTGAAAAGATAAACGAGCAAGTCCTAAGACTTCCCAACCCAGAAACTCTCTTACTGTTTATTTGTTTATTTTATGTCAAGGTCAGGGGTTGGCGGGCATTGGATTGACATGCCAAGTGATTTAGTTGCATGTCATGCAACTAAATCACCATCATTCTTTTTTTATTAGAGATCAAATTTTGAATTCTGTTTTATTGACCATGTTGCTGCCATTAGCACAAACCACTAACAAAACAAGGGAAGCATTTTGAGACCATAAAATTTTTGAAATTTATATATAATAGGTTCCCAACTTCATATGCAGGCATGATGTTTTGAACTTAGTCAAGAAGACTTTTATACTTCAACACGCTTCAGGCAAAAACAACTCGGTTGCCAACATAAACTAGTAGAACTAATCCAGTTAAAAAATGATAAATACATGATTATTGAGAAAGGAAGATGGCGACTGAAAGTTCATCTTTATCCATGCATATTTTAAAATGCTTAGAATAGTTTGAAAAAGAAAGGGTCTTCCAACCTTGGTTATTTTAGGGTCTGGTCTCTCATATAATTGAGCCTCGTGTGACCGTCCAGCATGTTTCTGTTGCACTGGTGTAACTGTTTGATGCCAAAATCATTAAGCTCATGTAGCAAAGGAAAATTGTAAACAAAATATAGAATGCTAATGTTAAACAAAAAAAGTTGATAGCTAACATCTACCATTCTAAACAGAAATTCTAGTATGCATTACCCAGGATTAAGAAGCACAGACACGCGACATGACATGAACATGCCTACACATGATTTTTCAAAAAAAGTAGGACAAGGGAACATCAAGGACGTGTAGATTTAAATTTTATTTATAGATCTTCATTTTTATACTTTTTAATAAAGATAAACATTTTTTAAGTTTTGAGAGAAAAATTTAAATAGGATAAGTACCAATTTGTTAGATTAAGCCTCCATTTGGCAAAGTTTATAAATCATTTATAAATAGTCAAACTTCATTTTCAACCACACGTTCTAATAGAATCTACAAGTACTATCCACTTATCTACCACTAATTTCTATCTATTTCTAAAGTAAACCATTTATGAATACCTCCCAGACAGAGGCTAAAATAACTTCTAATTTGAACGATATATTACTAATGCTAGGAAAAGAAAAAGGCAAATGGCAGATGTAAAAAGAATTCGACATCAAGTTCGTAGAACTTTTCTCACATTATTTTGACTATTTTAGACAAATGAAACTTCTCTAATTCTATATTCTAATTTACAAAATGGGGCTTTCCTTATCCTTGATGTGTAGAGAACATGTTTCGCACGTGTTGGAACAAAGAAGAATAGAACAATATGGAAGACATCACAAGGCATGTCAGATACTTACCCATTGAGTGTACAGAAAATATCCATCAAGTGTAAAAAATATAAAAATATACATGTGTCGGACACGTCTTAGTGTGTTCATGGGTGCAAGACGACATGTCACACATAGACATGACGTCCTACTGGAAGTGTCCATGCTTCATAGCTCCAGACATTCCACAGGGAGCACTTCCATTTTGCAAAATAACTTTACCAGCCACCAGGGACCCACTCCATTCAACCACTTCATATCAATTAAAATGGCGGACAATGATAATAAATATTTGCTGATTGTTGAATGAGTACTGATTGATTACTCCAGAGAAACTGTATTTAGGCTGATCACAATGTAATCCCACATTATTTACTTTACTTGAAAGCAAAACGAAATAAAAAAATAATATGCCTACGTATGAGGAATGTAGCATTATTTCAATGTAAGTTATGTCAAATCAGTCTTGCTCATGGAAGCATCATTTTTGGTATTCTCAGCATTCCTGACATCATACAACATATTATGCTGTGACCCCCAATACAAACAGATGGCAGAATTTGAGCACCGATAATGCCTGAACTGAGAATAAATACATCCCACCATCATTTGTCCACCGGGATTCTCTGCATAACTGGGCTCCTCCCATTACTTTCTTTCAATCGTGCAGGTAACATCTTGTAGTAGTCTCCACAAGAGTGACAACTGTGAGACTGACTAAACACCAGTAAAAAAAGTCCTACATTCACCATTCTAGATACTTAGAGGCGAAACAATAAAATGGGTTCTTTGGATGAGCATAAGTTCAAATTGGACTTCATTTCATGGTTGCTAAACCTTTCAAGTTCCTACAAAAGGATTCCATTAAGACTGAAAAAACCAGATCGCATCCCTCAGGATCAAATAGTATGCGATAGGATCCTAACATTTATTAATTGGGAGCCAAAAAGTGACCCTACCAGTCCATGCCTAGTGCTCATTCTTTATCATTCTTTCTCTGTCTCCAAAAGAAACAAAAATTCTATTTAATTTATAAATAAAGACAAGTTTGATTTCTTCCTCCTAATAGGGGGAAAACATTCCAGCACTCATCAAACTAATAGCTTTGAGTTTCATCAAGAATCCATTCAAATAATAATAATAATAACTTTCTTGATCCTATATGGTTCTTTGGTATATACAGCATCGAATAGCACCTAAAAAGGCAAGCAAACTCCTTTTCAAGTTTTCATAAATTGCAATCGAGACACAAAACTTACCCAGGGAATTTTCTGGGAGTTACCACTTTCAATACAATGTCGCACCAACACAAAGCCAAAAGGAGACTTCCATCAAACCCCACAAACATCTGAATACTCGGTCAAAGAACTATGGTACCATATCATGATAACTTTTTGGAGTAGATACTAGTAACAGCAGAAATGAAGCATTTTGTCAACAATCAAATATTCAAGTTTCCACAGGAAAACCCACATGTTTCAATACAACAGCTAGGGCACAAGTAAAAAAGACAAAGATATCATTAAAAAAATTGAATAAATCTTTTATCCGCTAGACTTTAAAATTTCGAGAAATATCCACTACTACTAAATCCCATGTCAAATAATTCTTTCAGCATCAAAAACGGATTAATCCTCCACATGACATTCTCTTCAAGTCCTCCTTCCTCGTAGATAATTGAACCTCAATACCTAAAATAATCACTCTTCAGGACAAGACTATCCTCCACAGTGACTCCACAATCATCCTTATTAACTACTTCAGAAAAGGGAAATTACAAGTATTCCATCCTAGTTCTAAACAAAAACCATTAAGATTTCGAACTTATGAATTAACCCCCTCTTAGTCTCATCTACTAAAACTATATCATCTGCAAATATCAGCACCAAGGAACCTCATCTGGGAAATGGATCATAAGCTTGTGTACAATTAAGGTAAAAATAAGGATTACTGTAGTTATAAAGGACCTAGTTGCATTGAATCTTTTAATAGATGTAGCAAAGAACCAAACGGAATGATGAAAAAAAAAATTATGTAGCAAATCCTTTTTACTAGATATAAGGTTTAGTTTGTTGTTGTAGTGTTTGCAACTGTAATATATTCATGTCAGAAACAAATTAAAAGTGAAGACCATAATGATCCATAAAAACATTAGTTAAATTGCCAATTCCAGCATCATCATTACCTGATCTTCGGGCAACCAAACAAATTAGTTCCTCAAAAAACCTTTTCTACTACACCAGCCAAACAACCAAACATAAATTGACGATTCTTTACAAACACCATCTCCCATGACCGTAGTTGTAACAAGAAGCCTGTCAATGAGACTATCATTTTGTTGTTTCATAATTCATTTGCATCATTTAACAGGAAAGATACCATTGAATTTATTAAATAAAAAAACTAGACCACCCTTCAGTGCTCATAGCATATCACCCAACACAAACATCTCTCACCAAAAACTATCTCAAAATTTACTTTGCTCAAATCAGCTTCACTTTTTATTACTCTTCAATTGAACAGTCATTTTCAAAATTGTGCAGAGTGATCAGCATGTGCAAGTACCAACTTATGTGGCTTGACAATTAATAAACTGGCCAGCCATTAATCAACACACACATTGTATTATAAACATCAAACTTCACCAACATCACATTATTACTAGTTGTCATATAGTAAATCTATACCACTATTCAGGCAGTGCCTAAAAGAATTTTGCATTTACTATTAAATAACAAAAAGTTAAATTGGGTCAAGTAATATACCAATTGGTGCACCAAATGCACCAGGAGGCAAGGGATCAAACTCCATTCCAAGAATTGGACCATCCTCTCTCATTGGCTCCCCCAACTGTGCCTCCACAAATGCTATTGCCCTCTGCTCAGATATTGCCAGAGGTGGCTCATAGAACCTCCTCATCACAGGCATTTCTGCCGTTATCCTTGGCACCGCCGTCCCAACTTTATGAACCACTCTCTGTTGATGTGGTGGACGGGGCATCAAATCCGAATTCCCAAACAGACTCAGACCAGAGCCATGTTCATTATCCACCTCATCTGCACTCCTGCCGGAGGACCCTGCAACTGCAGCTGGCGAGGCCCTCTTCGTTTGCTGCTTCTCTGCAGGGGCTTTTCGGTCCTTTAACCTTCTATGGCAGAACCACATCTGTAGCTGCCGATCAGAGAGACCTAATTTCACTGAAAGCTCTGCTCTCAACTCTTCGGACGGATATGTTTCCACTGAGCATAAAATCAAACACTTTTTTCTCATTAATTTTAATCCTAAAATATGCTCAAAATACTGAAATGGTTGAAAAATCAGAACCTAAATATCACAGGATAAAATCAAACAAAAATGAACAATAAAAGGAGAAATGGATGAAACTAACTAGCATAGGTTTTCTCAAGAAGTTCCAACTGATAAGGAGTCTTCATTTTACGCTTAACCCTTAGTTCTCCCTCTGGTGTAGTCTTCTTCTCCGGCTCTAGACTTCCAGCACTTCCTACTCCAACACAACCGCGGGCACCACTTCCACTACCACCAGCTCCATCAGTCTCCATTTAACTCCAGAAAATCAAAACGCTTACTTCCTCTCCAATATATAAAACCGAATCAAAACAAGTCAGGGCTTGTACAGATCCCCAAATTCCAAACAACCTAAACTGAAATAAAACCCACAAAAATACAAATAAAATTACAAAATTAAACTCTCTAAACTCTAGGGTTTGCAAATGGGAGTATTGAAAACAGTGTCTGCATTTAGAAAACACTAGGAAAGAGTTTTCCTTTCTCTCTCTGCATAATCTATATGTGCGGCGAGATTTGTAGAATACCCAAAAAAAACAATTAATACTCCCAATAACAAAAACTTGTACACAAAAAATAGTAGAAGACGAAGAATAAGTATTTGATTGTTTTATTATTTGTGGGTTGTGTAAGGATAAAGAAAAAAGCAGTCGTACATAGAATTGAAAGATAGAAAAAACACAATTACCAACCCACGAACCAACAATAACAAAATGAAAAACAATACACTTTCTCTCTCTAATCCCACACATCATTTCTTTTTCTCTCTCTAAATTCCTTTATTTCTCTACGAATTTTGTTTGTTTTTTTCCTTGAAATTTTTCAGGTTCTGCTTTTATCGACTGTGATGTTGTCAATTGTTTTTTTGATGGGTAAAAAAATCGATCGCGCATATAGAGAGAGAAAGTGGAGAGAGAAAACATAATAAACTATGCGAAATATTAATTTGATTCTAGAGAGAGAAGGCTTTGATTCACAATTGAATTTGTGCGATTGTGTGTTGGGAGTTTTTAACATTTTTTAGGATAAATTTCTCTAGAGGTCCCTAATCTTTTCATTTGTAGTACTTATATCTCAAATCTTTTTACAATGTGCTTACAGAATTCTCACCTAGCAAAAAAAATATCTATTTATACTTGTGTTTGATCCCTATTTTTAGCAAAAAATACATTTTGAAATAATAATTTGACAGAGAACGAGTTATTAAAAAATAAGAAAAATCTTTTTGGTCTACGTGTGATATTATTTTATTGAAAAATGTGTGGTTGATAATAAGAGAGATACAAATATATTTTAAAAATAATAACTACCAAACATGGGCGAATATTTATGCAACACGTGTACTTTTCTAATTGAAAATGTAAAATTATCCAAGAAAGTAAATTCACTGTAATTTGAATAGAAATTGTTTCTTTTTTACAGTGTTCTAAAAAGAATAAAATGTGACAAACCTGGAGATCAAGATTTGGCCTAAGCGTTAGAAAGCGTAAAAAACGATTTTCTTATTTTAATATTATTTTTAAATTTTTAAAAAAATTTATGTAATAATTAAAGGGAAAAAAACGTAAAAAGCCTAAAAAATAAAAAAGCACAAAAAATTGCGAAACAAGACGTTTTGTCTTGGCAAAGCCATTTTTCATGACACTTATTTTTGGAATAAAGAAAATATTTTTTTTTAGTAATTTTACTCTTTTAGTTCGACACAAAATGCGCTACACTCAGTGTTCTAAAGAAAATAAAGTGTAGCGAAGCTTGGAAGTCAAGTTTCGGCCTATGCGTAAAAATGTTAAAAAAAGTGTTTTCTTATTTTAAATTTTTAAGTTAATCTAAAATTTATTTAATAATTAAAGGAAAAAAAATGTAAAAAAACGCTACTAGACACGAAAAATTAAATAATCGAAAAATTAAAAAAAGCACAAGACGAGAAGTTTTGTGCTCGCTTCGTACCTAGTCTAAACGTCACTTTTTAGAACGTTGCTTTCACTTGAAAATTTATTGTCTGAGTTGACATTTTTCGTCATTGTGCTCGCTTCGTGCCTAGTCTAAACGTCACTTTTTAGAACGTTGCTTTCACTTGAAAATTTCTTGTCTGAGTTGACATTTTTCGTCACGAGAATATTTTAGGCACAATGTTAAAGTCATGTTTATTTTGGATTAAAATCATATTTTAATTTAACTTTCAAGAATTTCTGTAACAATCTACTAAAAATATAATTTTAATTCTTACTAAACACCCACCAAAAGATTAGGATATGAATGCTATGGTTATGGAAAATTGAGGACCCCTTTAGAAATTTATCCTTTTTATCTACTTTCTCTCTCTAGACATTAAAGAACAGTTCTGTTTCTGCAGTTTCTGATTCGGGTCGGGTTGAAACTTTAACATACTGTAGAAATCGTAGACCAACGCGTATTAAGGAGGTTGAACTACACGCTCCAATAATTTTATGTCAACTTAGGTTGGAGAGTATTTTTGGACGCGCTGAATCGTGAAGAAGGGCTTTTGGGGAATATGCTTTTTGACTGCAAAATATAAAATTAATTGTGGGTCCATGTGGTAGGAATTCGAGCATAGTTAATTTCCCAGACTATCGTAACTACTTCAGGGTCTGTTTGCTGACCGTCATTAATTTATTTTACGTTGCAATGTAATATCATTTTTAATTATACATTCAAATAATAAAATAATTTAAATGTATATTCAAAAAAATTCCTACTTTTTAATCATATAATTTTCTAAAAATTACCGTTCAAAATTCATTTTTCTACAATGATGATCGTCAAACAGGCTCTTAGAACATATATTTAGTCTCTCTTATTTTTAATTATATATTTCTTAATAAAATATTACACGTATATCTAAAAAATTTCCTTATTTTTTAACCTCGTATTCTGCATCAAAATATTACTCCAAAATACATTTTAGAAAAAGTTGGGGGCTCGAGCATGCTCTACATGTTCATTTGTAATTAATTAAATACAGGGAAATTTTGTATGGTTGGTCTACTTATTTATCATTTTAGAGTGACTTTTGAGATGTAAATTATAGTAACTTCGATCTTATAAACTCAAGAAGTTACCATGCTTTTGGACACTTATTTCGAACAAGTTATAGAGTCAAATGAAGAAGGTGTTATTGCATACTTGTAATTTTTTTTAAGTGCTATGAGACCTTAATTTATTTCAAATTATGTTCTTGCAATTGTCAACCTTTGATACACTTTGTTGATGATTAAAACTGACTTGACAATTTCATATAAACTTAAAAGGATTCGAATGGATTGAAAGTGTGTTTTCGCTAGAATACTAGTAAAGAACATTTCATCAAATGGTATTTGGTAGTATAATATAGGGAATGGCTTAGCCCAGTCCCTCCAGTTAGGCCTTGCTTCTTTATATAAACTCCAAGACATGAGCTTGTCATTATTTATCTTGTCAAGATACAGAGTTCATCATTGAAATACATGTCACCTACCTATTCAAATGAATCTCATTGGTTGAAGAACTCGGAAAGGTGGACCATAATTGCACCTAGGTCATAGTGTATGATCTAAGTTATCATTGTCTGCAACTTAAGCAATCACAGTTTTTTCCTGATTAGTGAACATGTCAATACTGATGTGAAGGATGACGCATTCCAGTATTTGGTTGTAAAGGACGGTTGCTAACATCATTGGGGGACATTCCTTCAATCTATCAATAATGATGCTTCCAGATGACAACGATCGAGCCTCTTTATTCACTTTGGAGTGGGTTCACTTTTTTATTCGAGGCCTCTTAAAGTTGGACACCTACACACTCAAATATAGAGCAGAGATAATGCAATGGGCGATTCGGCTCAGAACCTAAATAATCGATCATATAGCTGGTGACTATTAACAAAATATCCATAAGTTGCATGTGATCACTTAATCATATGTACGAGTTCAATGAGTCTCCTACTTGTTTATAGGTGCCTTTGTTGTTACATGAGTGCAACCTGATTCTCCTACTCTTTTCTTTCTCCATCCACGAGGATCTATAATGTTAGTAAAGAGAAAATCAACTTCTTGTGTTGTAGAAATCAAAGTCCCTAATAAGATCAAGCCAATCAAGATGAATTCAAAATTGGCTGTCTAAGCTCGACAAACTTGATGAGGACCAAGAAGCACGGCAAGACGGAGGCGCCGACATGCATCGAGCCGTTGTCTTGTTGAATAAACAGGCGTGCATCGGCCTCAAGAACCTGCAGCTCGATTAATGGCGACTCGATGAATTTCATCTTCTTTTCGTTTGGTTGCTGCTGGAATTTTTGCTTCAGGAAAATAAGATGTTTATGTTAGTGTTTTTGGGTTGGGCTGGGGCTTAATGCATCCACCTTGAAAGGGAAATTATATGGACTGACCCATTTACTTTATGGGTTCTTTAAATAACTAACACAGTCAACTTCTGGACAACCCAATATTTGAAAGAGAGTTCAAATAGTGGAAATTACATCCAACCCTAGTTTTAAACTATCAAATTCAAAAAATAGAAGTTAACAAACCGGTTATTTTTTACATAAAAATTCATCGTCTAGGGTTAGTAGGTGTTCAGAGAATAACCATCTCTTCACAATGGCACGTTGAAGCAGCGTTTGGAGTTAAATTCTAGGTTGATTTTCATATTAATCCGATACTTAATCTTTTCCTCAGTTATCTCATTCTTTACGTAAAGGTACAAGAACAAGGTTGGGATTTTAGTCAATTGGTGAATGAATCATGTTTGATGGAAACATTTGAAAATTGATTGATCGAATTGAAACTTAGGTCGAATCTGGGTGACCTCTAATAAAATGTATACAAATTAGTTTGAATCCACAAGTAGGAAGTCAAACTTCGAACTCTTTGCCACTCTGTTTGCTCGAATGAGCCACAGAATTAAGACAAAATCAGTGCCCTTTAAAAGATGTATGTTGCATGTTACAAGACCCCACCTATGTTTTCCTTTCCACTGTCAGATAAACATTCAACAAAGCCAAGTTTTTGTAATTTAGGGTTCAGAGAACTTGGCCGGTGATAAACTTGACCTTGTGATGAGTTATTGATGAAAATAATGGCCCGCTTGTGATAATTTTTTTGATAAAAGATTTAACGATTTTAATAAAAGTTAATTAAATGTGTGCAATTGAAAATTGGATAAAAGTTGTGAATCCCAAAAAATATGTTGAAGTTTGACAAGTTGAAAGTGGATAAAAATTGAATAAGTTTTATTAAACAAATATTAAGTTCCTGTTTGATGTAGATTAAAATCAAATTTTTAGTAAATTTTGATAAAAGTTGATGAAATATATGATTAAAAAGTTATGAGTCACATAAAATGTGTGGTTAAAATTAATCGTTGGCTTTGATTTAGATTAAAATTTGAATTTTAATTTCTAACAAACAGATGCTCAATATATAAATTCTAATCTTAAATTAAAATCAACAATCAATTTTAACTACATATTTCATGGGTCTCACAAGTTTTCAACCACACGTTTTATCGAATTTTATAAAAATATACTAAAAATTCGATTTTCATCCCTACCTAACAGGCTCATAATAGTGTGAGTTCTTGAAGAAGAACAACTTATTACAAAGTCACCATAAAACTATTTACGAGTAAATGAGATGCTATTTTTCTTTACAATACGAGACACGATTGAGGAAAAAAAGATATTGAAATCACAAACGTCTTACTATACATGGAAGCCTAGCTAGCACTACGTAGCAAAGACGCCCTTAGAATATAAATTCGTAAAGCCAGTTGCATGCATTGCATATAAATAATAAATATATTTTGATAATGCATAATAACGAGATTATTAACAATGTAAAATAATATTTAACATAAAATACTAGATATTTTTGTAGTGAGCAACGAATGCAATTTTATCTTTAATTTGTTTTTTCCTTCTTTAGGGTGTGTTTGAGTCACATTATTTTGGAAGAATATATTCTGGATTAGTAGATTGATGGATAATGTGTTGTTGAAAAATAAGGAAAAGTTAATGATGTGATGAAAAATATTATTTTATTGAAAAGTGTGTGACTGAAAATGAGTAGAAGAATGAAAATGAAAATTTTAATATGTACCAAATAGGGACTTATCCCAGTACTTAGCCTAGTACTCTGCTCTCAACCACACGGTATCAAAGAGGTGAAAACCTCTTCGATGATGAAGGTATTGGCCCTTTCCTTGTTTGTAAGTGGTCATCCTATTTGGACTGCACCCTGTTACTATTGCTAATTACACATCCTAAGTCCTCATTTGCAGTTCATGTCCATGGATGGTCAAGCAATGTAATTACATTTTTTATTAATAATAATCCAAAAAATTATGTATAAAATTAAAAGTTGAATTTAAGTGGAGATAACTGGAAAGATTTTCTTCCATGCAACATGGCTAATCTTGATTCATTTTAGCCCCCTGTTTGTCTACCATTAAAGTAAAAAATTGGAATGGTGAATTTTTTAAGAATGCGTGGTTAAAAAATAGAAAAAAAAATTAGGTTCACGGGCAAAATATGTTATTGTAAGAATACGTAATTGAAAGTGAGTTTAAGAAAAAAAAGAGTTGAAATAATGGCAGACAAACATGGATTTACTAGCTAGCTTGCAAGGCTAACCAAAAAGAAGATTTGCAATTTACTTTTGATTAAGAAGCAATAAATCCTACCTAAACTAGATTTGGCTTTTCTATCATTGTCAGGTTCAATCTTTTTAAAATTCAACCATTATTTGGTAGATATTAAAATCAAATTTTTAGTAAATTTTGATAAAAATTGATAAAATGTATTGTTGCAAAGTTGTGTGTCTCATAAAATGTGANGTGTGGGCGAAAAGTTGTGATCCCATAAAATATGTGATCAAAATTAATTGATGATTTTGACTCAATATTTTAATTGAATTTTAATTCAAACCAAATAGGGGCTCAGTTTGTGAAGATAACAACTAGAATATAATTGGAACATATAGCAATAATGGAGTTGAAAAGGGCCTATTCCCTTTGCCCCCACTACACATTCCCTTTAACTAAAAAAAATAAAAATGCCACCATTTGATAGAATATGCATGGATCTTCCCCTTCAATTCTTGGATATACATATAGTTTTTGGTATTCAGCTTTTTAGCTCTCATCCACCACTAAATGCCACCTTTATCCCATCCTCTCTCTCTCAGCATCAAACTCCACTTTATTTTCATCTTTAGTTACCATCCTTGGAGAAAATAATCATGTAAATTAGCAAATTAACTCCACAAGACAATCATATCCATCCATTTATTGATGATGGATGACAGATGGATTGTACGCCTACACCAAGAAAATCCCTGGTTTCTCCCTCTGTGATGCTTTCTTGATTCTGCATATGATGGCGCCTAGATGGGTACATTTGAAGCTGATTCAATGCAGAGAAATCACTGCCAAGACCAGCAGTTAATGTGTTTTGAACTTGATTTTCAGTGCGCTTGAGGCCAAAGTTTCCTAGGAGTGATGGGTCAGCTGTGGTGGCTCCTATTTGGGCAGCTTTCTGCAATAAAGCTGTTGCAGACATGTTTGCTGCTGAGGATTGTTGATGGGATTGTTGTTGAGTGCTAAATAAGGATGGAACACTCCCAGCAAGTTGATGATTTCCCTCATCTTCAGCATTAACATTACTCAAAGGAATTGAATTGCAGCTTAACTGATCAGCAGCAGCATTTGAGGAATTAATTTTTTTAGCAAAATCCCAATTCAAATGATAACTACTGGATGGTGCAGGAGGGTTTGATGAGCAGGGATTAACAAGTGGATCAGTAGTACAACTGTATATTGCACCTCCAGAACTGACAGAAATTCCCATTTGATGCATTTCTTGGAGATTTTTGTATAGTGTTTCTTGACTTTGGGGAGGCTGCTGGCTCATATTCCATAATGAAAGGGCTCTTGTCATTGGATCATTGACATTTTGAGGGTTGCTTGAAGTTGGCTTGAAAATGGAAGAGAAATGCTGCCCCATATTAGGCCCTAATGAGAACTGATAATTGATATGCCCTGCATGGTTTTCCATGTGAGATTCTGCTTTTACTCTTCCTGTTTCCTCGGCTAAGACATCACAAAATGCCCTGTGAGTGATGAAGCTATCTCGCCTATTCACAAGAATTAGCTCCATAACAATTCGTCAGTCTAAAATAAACATTGAAGATGTACTCTATTGCAAAATTTCTGGACAGTATTAGAAAAGAAATACTATTTAGTTCTATCTATTACTGTCTAATAAACATATTCTCAACGATCCACCAAGACGTGAGCAAGCATATATAATCTCTGAAATTCTGAATTATTCAAGGCCTATAACTACGTACATATCATCCTAGCATAACAAGAAATCTAATAATTATTGATAGAGGCAAAATAGGCCCCTTTTTTGGAACATGGTACTGAAAAATCTACAGATCTTGATTATTATTCACTTTTCAACCACAGACACACACAGATTTTCATTGATCTCTTCGATTTGATTTTTTTTCTAGGCTGTTGACAAAATCCTTCTTCTTAATAGTATGCCAATGTAAACATATTAATAGTGAGTGTGATGAAATACCTTGAAAATATAGTCCCGCAGTCACATTTGTATTCCCTGGTACCACAAGTCTTGGAGTGCGCTTTCCAATCTGACTGCACAGCATATCGTTTAGAGCATTTCTCACACTTCCACTTTTTCTCCCCATGCTTTCGACAAAAGTGCTTTTTTATGCCGGTTAGGTCTCCGAGAGCCCTCGACGGATGGTGGTGGACGCAGCCCTTTTCTGGGCAGACATAAACTCGTTTTCGCACTTCTTTGCTACTTCTTTGCTTCAGTTTCCATGGCAGGTTGTGCCCTCTTCTGTGGAGTTGCAAATTTTGATCCCTCTGAAAACCCTTTCCACATATTTCGCATAAGAACCTGTTTGTCGCCATTAGTGTCTTTGGGGACAAGGCTATCACTTCAGCTTCAGGATCTATATGATAACAGATTTATTATAATATCTTCAGTGGAATAACACTAAATAGGTAAGAAAAGATATTGAAAATACTCATGCTAGAAAATCTATGAATATACAAAGATCTAAGCTTAATTACCTGGGGTGCCTGGAAGGCTTCTCTTCTTCTTTACTGCAGGTTGAGGATTGGATCCACTGACTGGATTTTTTGTGGAACCAACTGAAATTAGCTCATCTGTCATCTTCTCCACAATTCTCTATATTTCTTCCCTTTAGGATTCAAATCCAATCTAAAAAGATAAATTCAATAAATTTACTTTCAAGCAAAAATGTGGAATTATCCAATAAAAAACAAGCTAGAGGTACTTTTAGCTCTGATACCAACCTTAACAGCACTAGCTAACAGATGTAGAGTTAGATCTCTCTCTATATCTATTATCTCTCTCTCTCAGGGAGTATTGGTGATGGAAGTAAGAAAAACTCGACAGAGAATGAATGGCTAATCAAAGTTTCCAATCTTAAGTAACAAAGGAGAAATGTTCACTCTCTTATATTGCAGATATTTTATTGCTTTCTGTGGGAATATACAGAATGTGTTTTTTTTTTTTTCTCGAAAAGAATATTGTGTTTTTCACGGAAGGTGGTGAAAAATGAAAGTTGTAGAGAAGAACGTGAGGGGAGAGGGGGGAGAGGGAGTTTGGCAAAGGTGAATGATGACGCATATGATTGAGGGCTGGAGAAAGTTGGACTCAATGCCTTTTGATTGGAATGATAATCCCATAATTGTCTTGCTTTTTAATTTTTATATTATTTGTGCATACCACTTGCCTATCTCATTATTCAAAAATTCATTTTTTGTTACTCATTTTTAATCATATTTTCATAATAAATTATTTTACACGTAAATTAAAAAAAACTCAACATTTGACCACTATTATTTAGAAAAATAATGTTTTGAATAGTGATTTTTAGAAGAACGTGTAGTTGAAACATGATTTTTTTAGATTTACGTGCAAAATATTTTATTTAATGAATGTGTGTTTGAAAATTAGTATGAAAAAAATAATTCAAATAATAATTATCAAACAAGTGTTTACATTTTTCAAATATTCACTATTACAAAACTCGTTTTCAAAGTAAAATTGGGCTCAAGCATTCCATCACCAAACATAAATATATAAGGTGGACGTGACTTATTGGTTTAATTAATCTCAAGAAACCCTACATTTCAATTATTTATGTCTAGTTTATCTTAATGGGTTATAGGCATGTTTGATATGATACCTCAAGTACAGGATTTTTAATTTTTTTTTTCATTACATTATTTCTCATTATACGTGCACTTATGTTTGTATGATAAGTATATAATTATATTAGTCTAAAATAACTAATTTGAATATGGAAAATTGTGCACTTATTTATGATGCCGTTCAAAGACATAGCCCTCGTTTGAGCCCTTTTTTTTTTTATCAAAATGAATTTTTAAATGGTGATTTAACTCCATTCAATAATACAGTTTTCAATAAAATAATATTATACGCATACTCAATTTTTTTTTTAAAAAAATCTGACCACGCATTCTCCATCATAACATCATTGCAAAATACATTTAAAAAAAATGGGGCTAAAACAAGCACATAATAAGAAAAATAGTTTCTTAATTTTTACCATTTAAGTTATTAGATGAAACAGTTGGCTTAAACTATGCATGTATTAAATTATTATACCATTTTCTAGACAATAGAACATAACATAAACGGAAAGATTTTATTTTTTATTTTTCCTTTAATTTTCACAAAGAATGCAGAAGCCATGCACGTACCAGACTTTCAAACTTTCAAAAACAAAACGACGAGTAAATGTAAGTAAAAAAGGGAGTAATTTGTCCTTACGACAGTGTGTGGCCTTGGTCCCACTTTACCATCCAAGAATTTTTTTTACAAAAAAGGAAAAAAAAAATAATAATAATAAAAAGTAAAAAAAACCTACTCCACTTTACCATTTATTTGCTCACCCAACTAAAATAGGGAACATTTTTGTGCAAGGAGGCAAAGAAAGGAAAAAAGGATTGGTCAATGGATATAAAATTTGATTGTTAAATTATTACTTTTTTCTTGACTGTAACTCTTTTTTACTGTCTAAGCATCAGAGTTACTTATTTCTATCTTTATTAATAATTTTTCTTTTAATTTTATTATGAGATATTTATAAGTACAACCTTTTAAGCATATAACATGCACTTAGTTAATTTATATAAGCACTTTGTTTGAGAGTGACAAATTTAATTATTGATTATTAAAATTTTATCTAAGCCTATAACATGCCCTTAATTAATTTATATAAGCATTTTCTTTGAGAGTGACAAATTTAATTATTGATTATGAAAATTTTATCTATAAGTCCTCTGTGTATATCAAATTCGTTTTTCTTCGCACGTATACAATTTTCCTGAATATTGTACTATTAAAACATTAAACCACCTCATCTACTTTAAATTGTTAGATATGTAGCCATTGAGATTTAACTTGTATGCTTTTAGCTAAAAAAGAATGTTGATAAAATTATAAATCAAAGTCGACAATTAAATTTAATTACACATTTCACGAGCTCCATAATTTTTATTAACTTCTCAAATACACATTTTAACATTTTTTTATTAAAATCAATTAATAATTTAATTTTTAGCAAAACCAGATAAGAGCTTAGTAAAGTTTCGGGAAGCTGTGAGAGAAATGCTGAGAATTCAAATTTCTGAGTTTCAATTACCAAAATTTTGATGTAAAAATTACTCTCCGTTTTTCCCAAAAGAGGAATATTAATGTCAACAAAAAGTTACAAGAGAAAGAACTTAGCAATTTCTTTCTCCTCGAGCATATTTTGATAATTGAGTACCCTATCAAAACATATACACTCTAGGCATCTCTTAATTTTTTTATATTTTTCTGGAAGAGCATTAAGCAAGTACAAATAGATAAAACAAACAAGAAAAAGAAATCAAACTCGAATGTCAAAAGGAAAACCCTAATATATGTTGGAAAAATTGAAGAGGAAAAGAAGGAAATGAAAACAAGAAATGAAGAATAAGGTTTGAACACGTATGTAATACGTTGTCCTAAAAATGATATTTGCTTTTAATATGCTTCTAAGACTTCTCGCAAATGGTTTAGTGGATTGACAAGACTTCAAGGAAGAAGCATAAAAACGCAATTAATTCTTCCTAGTTGAACTTGTTGAAAACTTTAAGAAGTTTGAATACTTGATGACTGAATTGAAATATGTCGAGTAATGATTTACTTGTTGTTTCTTATCTTTGAAAATGAAAATCTAACATCTATTTATAGTATTTTCATCCGTATGCCTCGAATAGGTTCCAACAATTCATAAAAAGGTTCCAATAGATTTCAAATAAAAAAAACAATCCATTGGCTATAAAATTGAGCCATGCATACACGTGGTTATACTCTTGCGTACGCATAGTAAAAAAAATTGTCTTAGTTTCCTACAAACAATTCCTTGTATACGCATGGCCTAGACATAATTTCCTACATTCCAATTTATTTTCAATTCATCAACTTGGGCAAAGTACATATCTTTTTACGCCATAAAAACATTGTTTTGAATAAATTTACAACAATTTCTCACTTGTTCAAAATAATGTCAATCGCAATTCAAACTTGTGCATAATGATTATACATCTCTCCATTTGACTAACTATAGTAAAAATCTTACAAAGTATTATCAAAATTTCAAGTAGCATGATATCTTTGAACCAATCATTCCTTATGATAATACTGGTGAAATCACATACGCGAGTGTTATGTTTTCACAAGTTCCTCAAACTCATTTAGTGCTATTGTGACCTTACACTTATCATATTCATTGAACTTTTAAGAGAGAAACTCTAACTCTATATTGAGGCGGCACCACCTCGAAGTTCATATAGGTAAAGTTCTTTCAGTATCTTTGTTACTTTTAGAGATATCCTCGTTAAGAGTTTTATTAACGCATCTCTCTAATTGTAACAACCATCATTATTTATCAAGGATATAGTTTTATAATAGGTTAATAGTATTGAAATTTATCCACTTATCGATGACTTGTTATTACCCTTTAAACCTAGATATAATTGTTTAGTATAATTAGGTAAGATTGCTATCATTGGTGAACTTTTAATCAAGGAGTTTCAATCACATCCTTCTCGATGTTAATCTTACTAACAGTCAATAGATCAGCTAAGTTCTCACTTGTGAGATAAATTACTCCATGTTTGATTAATTTTCTTACATATTCATGTCTTGCACAAGTTTAAATAGGAAGAATCAATTGTGCTTTTATGTTTCTTATTTGAAGGCTTGACAATCCTCTAAATTATTTGCTGGAAATCCTAAAAGCATAATAGAGGAAGCAAATATCGTTTTTAGGACATAGTATCATATACTTGTTCAAGCCCATTTTTCATTTCATCTTATTCAAGTTTCATCTCATTCTCCTCTTTAATATTTCCAAGATCTACTTTATGAGATACCTTTATGATTGAAGAATACATCTTCGATATCTATCATGTGTGGTAGTCAAGTCACATGAGTAAAAGCAAACAACGAGGTATATAATGGAAAGTCTAAACATATAAGTTTACGGCATGACTACATAAGGAAGTTAATCCAGAGTGGAATAATTACCCTAAATTATGTTTAAGTCAATAGAGAACTTAGTGAATCGTATAACTAAAATTTCTAAATAGAGATTTAGTAATATCTACTTCGAGTAGGATGAGGTTGAAACTCTTAAACTAAAAGATTCATCAATGATGGCAACCCTACATGTTATTATTTAAGAAGTAATCCACTGGTTCAAATGGTAACAACAAATCATTTAATATGTAGATATTTTCAGTATTATAAAACCCACGATAACCCTATCCTAATTGTATAATGTTGGTTGTTACTCAAATGAGGGTTGTGCTCTAAGATCTTAATGAAATTCAGTACTAAATACAAGTATTTCTAATGGTAACAAAGACAATAGAAGAACATCACGTAGATGAACTTTGAGGTGGTGCCACTTCAATAAAGAGTTAGAGTTTTTCTATTGAAAGTTTGTTGAAAATGATGATCACAATTCCATTTTAGCGCTAAGCGAGTTTGATAGACTTGTGAACACAGGACACTTGTGTGTGTTTTCACCTATAGTATCATAAAAAAATAATTGGTTCAAAACTATCATGCTAGAATTTCGATAATACTTTGTGAGAATTACACTACGGTTAAATTTAAATCGAAACCTATCTAATTCTTATATATAAGTGTTGTTATTTTGAATATGCGATCTACATAATCTTGAAGAAGTGGAGGATTGTTATGATTATTGTTCAAGATTAAATTTGGGTCTAATGAAATGGTTGAAATGTGATAAAGTAGGTCCAAATGAGATGAATTGGTTTTGTAATCAAAATTGGACAATTTGAGTTTTGCTACGACTTGAGCATGCAGAAACAGAAGCAAAAAACGATTCTACCATGCGTACGCATAGGCCAAAAAACTAAATGTTAGGCCTATTTTTTCTTGTTTCATTTTTGGCGACTCTTCATGAAAATATTCAACTTTTCATGTTAGTATGACACTATTTCGTGGATGGTGAATTGATATCTATAAATAGGTAATAGATTTCAATTACAAATAAAACAAATCAACAATCAAAATCATATTATAGTACTTTTAAATCCAATGTATTTACATATTTAAACATTCAAAGTGTTCTTCAAATTTTGGAAAATAAATACAAGTACTTAAGTATTTTTTCTTTAAGACTTGATTAATCCTACACACAATGTGCCAAGAGTCCCTTTAAGAATCAATTAAATCCTAAAAATGGCAAATATCAGTTGAGAACAACGATCTTGTATCTGAGCATTTCTACTACATTTAGCGTTTTTTATTCTTCCTTTTTTTTGTTATCTCCATTATCATGAAGGATAATATTCCAACAAAAGATCAATAATCTAAGAGTAGAAATATATATATATGAGACTATTTATTGACATGCGCACAGACATGATTATATTGATAAATTGCGAGTAAGAACCGTAAAATTAAAAATTGCATCTTTTATGTTACACAAGTAAACTCAAATTGAAAGTCTTTTTGAGATACATAGTTATCCAACTAGATTGCATTGCCAGAATCCATTGTATATATTTGAAATAGGTTGACATTCTAATATACATCCTATTTCATCACATGTGGAGTGTGATAAGGTTCTGAAAGATGAACCAGATATTGATCGTTTCAATAAGATTTCGTTCGAGAGCAAAAGAATATTTTTTATTTATTTCATCTATTCCATGATCGGAACAGTTCCGGGTTCCCTATCCATTTATTTATTCGATCCAACGTTCTTTTGTGTCGTTCCAAGAATTCGAATAGAGTTTTGTACCAATCTAATATAAATAAAATAGACTTAAAACTCTCCCTTAATGTGACATGCTATTTCTCATTCGTTCCCTTTCATGATTAGTCGCGAACTAAGAATTCGTCAAGGTTTTATGTTCGTTTTTATATATTAATATGTAGAACCACTAATTCTTGCATAATTATAGCTTTAAAAAATTATTTAAACTTCTACTGAATTTTAAGAGATCTACTTATTCAAAATAGCCGTGATAATCTTGTAAAAGGGGTGCCTAAATAAGTTGTTTACCAGTGATTACGAAGGAGATTATTCAATAGAGAGACAATTACTGACAAACGCAGTGAATTTTTGGAAATTAGAAAAGTCGTCTATTTGTGGGCTGACTTTTCCTGCAAACCCTTAATCATAATCTAAGGATTAATAGCACAAAACGTCCCTACTTTTGGTATTTGGTGTGCAAAACGTCCTTACGTTTTATTTTTTTGAATTTTTGCCCTTATTTCAACGTTTCATTGCGGAAAACGTCATTTTCACTATTTCAATGTAAAATGACCAATATACTCTCATATTTAAATAAAACAAAAAAGGAAAATAAAAATAAAAAA
>CAIGRL010114195.1:0-15388 GCA_903798325.1 Fraxinus xanthoxyloides
CATCGTCTAGTGATTTAGGACATCTCTCTTTCGAGGCAGTGGGGATTCGAATTACCTTGGGGGTAGGGTACTATGAAACGAAGTTGATCATGGATTACCAAAAAGCCTGAAGTAGAAACAAATGATTCTAAAATATTTCTAATTTCTGAGTATTATAAGTTACTGCTATGTATAAACAAAACAAATTGAAATATTTTAATTCCAGATACTCAATTCGACGTCACTAACTCATAGCTCAAGTCCACAGTGTCGAAGGGGGTAAATTTGAAGAAAACTCGAGGGCAAAATAGTCAGTGATCAAAAAAATTCACGACAAAGAAGATCCACCGTTAGAAACTGGCGAGAAGTACAGAAAGGGTGGCATATAATATAAATTTAAAGAAATCCGAGGTAATAATCTTCAGAAAATCATTCCAACGGCTAAATTACCGGAATTAAAATATTTCTTGAACCAGTGACGCCAAATGCCATCTTAAGGCTTCAGAAAAACTAAGCAAAAACGCGTATAAAAATAAGCGCAATTTCTTTCAAATAACCTCCTAAGGGTTTCAAATTCTTCAGAAAAATGAGAGTAGGATCTGAAGATCGCTTCGCAGACGAACGGAAGCTCGGTGTACGTTCAGATTCTTCCGACAAAATAAATCAGAAATTGTATATCGGTACTTAGGCAAAACGAAAGTTTGACGAACAATCGTATTCATATAATTCTTGCAAAAATCACAGCAAAATAGTGCTCAGGTGGTATCGAATAAACCTGTAAATAGAACTCAAAGTCAATAATTCTTCAAAACAGAAAATTTCCTCACCGAGTCACTTCGATTCTTCATACATAGCTCCACCAATAAATTCAGCAAAGAAACATTCAAAAAAAAAAAACTCACCTTTTTTTAACGCTAACCGCTTCAAAAAGTAGCCTCAAATCTCTCAAAACCTCAACTAGCTCAATAAATACTTCAGCAGAAGCGCATTCCACACAGGAACCCAAGCTTCTATAGAAAGAGAGAATGAAAATACGAGCTCAAGATGGTGAACAATGTATCACACAACAAAGTCAGGACGATTCGAGAAGGAAACAACTGGGGGTTTATATACACAATTCGAGCTTAAACGTCGAACATTTTTTCGTCACTAAGCTAGTGAAATGATGACACGTGCAGTACAAATTCTCGATGCTTAGATCATCTGAAACTGAAAATGGATATTTTGCATGGAACTCATTTATTTATGATATTTTTCATCTCTGTAAATAGTTGCAGAGTCTGAGGGCATTCTTGGGAACTCAATTTATTTAATATTTTCATTTCTGTAAATAGTTGCAGAGTCTGAGGGCATTCTTGGGAACTCAAGTAATCAGACTGAAATAAATGGGGAGAGGAAAGTGATCTTTTGTTTTGTTACTTTGGTTCAAGGAAAAGTTGCAAGTAAGATTTTAAAAATATTCATCATTATCGGCTGGAATCGTGTTATCAAAGTACTATGAATCACCATTTGACATCACGAAAAGAGCACACGATAGATAATTTAGTACTAAATTTGACCATTTTTTCAAGAATTATCAAAATTAGACACTTTAACAATCATAAAATTACACATTTTTTTATAAATTCCCCTTATTTTGTTTAAGTAATTTTACTAAAATGGGGACTTATAATTTATTTCTAGAAGAAGTGAAGGACTTAGAGTGCAATTTTCTTATAATCACAATTAGAATCGCTAACAGAGAATTACTATGCCCAAACAATCTTACCCTTCATTATTATAAATAAAATAATTTATTGAATTTATTTATATTTTTATAAGCTTAATTGATATGACCGGATAATGTGACTATTGCAAATTGGAATCAACGGTGGGACAAAGGTTGCTCCACTTTCGAAGGAATTACTATAAGTCGTGTATTAATCAATAATTTAATCGCGATTAAAAGTCATTAGTTTACTAAGCACGATGCTGTCCTTTCAAATGTCAATCATTAAGTCTTAATTAAGTATTAGTGTGTCTTTATCGATGATTATTACTGGGAAATAGCCGGTGCGAAAACTATTTGAACCACACAATCGATGCCACTACTATTTTTTAATGATGATTTGTCTTAGGAAAAATTGTAACCATGTCTCAGCCATACGCGTGTCCTTACAAGTGGATTCTTAATTTAATTGTACTACTTACGTCGATTTGACTGGAAAAAAAAAAATCTATGGTGCATGCAAACGCCGTTTTCAAGAATTAATTTTTCCACTGTAAAGAACTAGTCTTACTTAACACAACAACGTTGAGAGCCAAACACCACCTTCTGGTTGCCATAATTTGAGTTGCTCAAAGTTCAATGTATCGTAATTTGAATGAACAGTCTTATCACTTGTACATATATAAAATCATCATATCAAACATTTTCTCGTATAGATATCCACTCAGACGCCAAAAAAAAAATTTAATGTTACACCACGTTAACAATCCCAAATCTTTTCGTATTATAACACACGTCCCCACCTATTTTAAAATCTTCTTATCCTCAATCTCTCTGACCCCTAATCCCTAATAATTAGGGGCTAATATTATGTCCCACTTTTATAATCGTTATTTTATGCTAATTTGAAAGGTAAATGAGTTTTTTCATGTCCACCCAATAGACTTTTTGAACAAAAAGTGCTAATCGGTGGAAATTTAAAGATAAATGTTGCAATAAACCCAGAAAATTGCCTCCCATTCTATACATTTCTGCAACCCTCCAAGCATCTGAAGCAGAACATTTACATGAAATCTGGGGAATTATACCTAGTTATCCCCTATAAAAAAGGATCTCGTAAACAGCACAACGTAAAAACGAAGAAATATTTGAGCCAAAACCATAATATCTAAAAATATACTTTAAACCACTTTAAGCTCTATACCCTCGTTCAACCGTAATGATCCATCCTTCATCAATCTCAAGCTGAGACTGTTATATCGTTCTCGTGAATACTGTCTTGATGCCTTTCGCCAATCCGTGCCTGCCTTCATCATTGCTGCAAACTCGTCATAACTAATACGTCCATCCTGCACAAATATGAACAAAATTCAAGCAACCAAATGAGACGAATACACATTTTAAGATCGAGTACGAAAAATTGAGACGGGGATTTTTCGGGAAAGCCTGTCTTGCATGGTAATTATGAAAATATTTAACCAACGGTGCTATGTTAATCCACTTCATCCAAAAGCTCAAGCTTTTAAAGAGGGAGACACATCTATTTTTGAAATTTAGTTTTCAAAATTGCTTCCAAGTGTTATCAAAGCTCGACACGTGTGCAGCTTTCATATATAGCTGATGGCAAGAGTTTGAACTCAACGTCCCTATCCTTACTCTAATATTATGCTGAACTAAAGAGTTGAACTCAGAGACTCTATCTCTACTCTACTATCATGTCAAATCAATTCACTTAAAAGCTTAAGTTATTAGAGACGGAATACAATTTATTCATTTAAATTTAATCAAGACTTGATGGCTGTGATCGATTAACTGACCTTGTCCGTGTCTACATCTTGAATAATGGCATTAATAATTTCTTCATTTGTTGTCTCGACCTCATCAGCTAAGGCATCCCTCAGCTCTTCAATCTCTATATACCCACTTCGGTTTTTATCAAAGAACTCAAAGGCTTTCTGCAGATGGTCATCACTGCCCATCTTTCGCAGGTGAACGGAAATTGCTACAAACTCTCCACAGTCAAGATACCCATCTTTATCAACATCGCCCTGTAAAAATTTGATTAACTTCATGTTATCAAAGAACCTGGACAGAAGTTAAAAAGACATGGCATGCAAGGAAATTGGTACTGAATGCACATAAATATACAATTCGACCTTGCGCTGGTGTAAGAAAAAGAAAAACAGTGTTGGGATAGTCAGTACGTTGCTTCATTATAAGATATGGTGCAACAACCTCTACCAAGAAGAAGCCGATTGAATTGTGAACTGATGCAGGTCTGATAAGGGAATAAGAACTAAATGCTAATATTGCACAGGTATGCCAACTGAAATTTTGCGGGGCTATCATCTACGAGGGATGCCGCAACAAACTTTGCAAATAATATAAAGCTTATCGAGAAGAAACTAGAGAGCCTCTAGCCTTTCAAACAATGAGCTTGCTTTGGTGAGCTTAAAATAAAAGGATGAGCGTAACAATGTTACCTTTTTCTTTCTTGTTTATGCAAAATAAGTTACTTCCTTAAAGTAACTCTCATATTGCTATCAAAATAAGTAACTTATTTCAACTTTGATAAAAAACGTATTATTTATTTTGAAACTTATTTTATATATTTTTGAGCATAAACAAACATGCTTAAGCCTAACAAGTTTGTTTCTAACTGAAGTACTTACTGCTTCCATAAGAAATTGAATATCTGCATCTGGGATCTGATGCCCCAGCTTGTCCAACCCGGCTCTCAACTCGTTAAGGTCAATCTTCCCCTTGTTGCCCGTATCCATCAATTGGAATCCTTCCTTTATACCTGCTACTTCCTCCACCGATAAATGCTCGGCAATCACCTGCCATTTGAAAAAGCAGTTTTAGTAATCAAATACCTTGCTACGAGACACCATTTAGAGATTAATAAATGAGCTTCAGAAATACATTATAGATAAATGAAAGGAAGCAAGAAAATGCTCTTGTATAATGTACAAAGCGGGAGACGTTACCCTTAGAGCTCTTTTCTTCAGCTTGTTCATCATAGAGAATTGCTTGAGCCTTGCCCTCACGGTTTCACCCAGAGACACATTTGGAGCCTTATTGGCATTCTGTAACCAAGGATGATCTGCAAGCCAGCAGCAATATTTGTCACAACTTCTCTATTTGATTTTGAGGGTTTAAAACACTAGTCCTCATCACTAAAATTTATTTCATTTCTCATTGGTTACTGAATTTAAATTTAGTTACAATTTGTTTAACAAATTGGATCACCAAAATATAAAGTTTGTATTGGTTTGATTATTCAGTCCAAATCCATTAGTTTGACAAACAAAAAAGCTACTGTGGTACTCTTGTTGGCAAGTAACTAGGCTCGTACATCGCGTTTCATTAGTGATGTTCAGCAACCTCATCTAAAAATTTAAGCTACTGAAAGAACACATTTATTAATTTATTTACTTTCTTCAAAATGCCCCCTCGTTGCAGGTCAGATTCATTTTTTAACAAAGGCCCATCTAATGCATGCACAATGTGCATAAATGGGCGACAATATTTGAACTTAAAGAGTGTTGCATGCTCTATTACCAAGTATAACCACTTCATCTGAAAGCATAACTGTTTGAGAGGGGACATGTTCGATAATTTATATTTTGTCTTCATTAATTCAAACTAGCCAATGCATAGAGTGGTATTTTGTCTTCATTAAAAACTAAATGAGTTTCAATTATGTACCATGATATTTTGTTGTGTATTTAACCATTTGATTTAATGAATTTAAAACAAGTGTGAAGCATTTCAAAGGATAATAAAAAGGATAAATCCATGATATTATTCGTCCAAAAACTGTACATTACCTAATACTTCTTGTGCTGTAAGCCGCTGCTTGGGATCAGGGTTGAGCATCTTTTTTACAAGGTCCTTTGCATTATCAGAAACCTTAGGCCAAGGATCTCTTTTAAATTCTACAACGGACCGAATTATTGCTTGGGCAACTCCTTGTTCGGTTTCTGCAATTCAGAAGGGGAGTTAGATGCAAGAATAAGATGCAAATGATTGCAGTATGCACTTCCAAACATCAGGTTAGGAACAAATTTATCTTCAATATTTTGTCCCCTTTGTTTAGTTATTATTCCTCTCATGATCATAGTACCAAGTACTTCTTGACGTGCTCTAATATTATCAGGTTTATAGGTAATCCAAAATTCAAAATTCTTGGCAGGGGAAGAACAATATCACCCTTTTGTTCAATAAGATACCAAAGTGGGAGAGTCATTATTCCACTCTAGAACCAACACACTATTGCCAATGAAATAGAACGATGCAAAGATCTAAGCTAAACATTTCCACGTTTTTATTCGTTTTATTTTAACATGGGATGAATACAATTCCACTCCCAAACCTATCAGCAATCTCAAAGTTCAGAGTCAACCACTCCTCCAGAGCAATATCCTAAGAGTTTAAATTTAAAGAAAGAAAGAAAAATAATTGACCTGCCCAAAATGGTGGAAAACCACACAATAAGATGTAGAGAATTACTCCAGCACTCCAAACATCCACTTCTGGACCGTAGTATCTTTTGAGCACCTCCGGAGCCATATAATAAGGACTACCCACAATCTCATCAAACTTCTGGCCTATAAAAGTACAATTGGATTAGCTAAAAGGATCGAAAATTGATAATTGTCTAATTAACAACTTATTCGTCTGCATTAGACCAATAAATATCAAAAGGCATTACCAGGCTTGAAGAATACTGATAGCCCAAAATCAATGGCCTTCAAGGGTGCTGTTTCCTTCTTATTTGCAAACAAGAAATTTTCAGGTTTAAGATCACGATGCATGACTCCATGCTTGTGGCACGCCTACAGAGTGACAGGATATAATTAATTCACACATGGAACCTCGTTTAAAACATGATTTCTTTAAAAGGAACCTCATCGGATAACTTTCCAACTGGTCAAACTGCCTATAATCGCTCGATCAGAAATGAAAATACAAAGATGTAAACCAATGTTCCTAAATACAACACGGGGTAAAGAAAGCAAAAGGCAACACTTGATATTCACAGCAAATTGCAAATGCTAGAATAGTACAAAATTGCATGTAATTAGACTGAGAAATATATTCAGGTAGCCGTTGTAACTATCACAATATACCAAGAGATGAAAAGTTTTAGGGGTTGCTCAGGGACGATGAAAATCATTAACAAAAATTAGAAAAGTAAATCAGCATTGCTAAGTTTTCAAGTACTACGAATTCTAGTAAGCCTAATTAAAGACTATTTTGGATAAGAATTCTGTCGTATTACTTCAAAAGTTCCCTCACAAGTAACTTTAGTTATAAGTAAACAAGAAAATTTTTAAAATAAGTAGTTTTTATAGATCAAAATTACAAATAATTTACTTATTGTCACTGTGAAAAATGTACTTGCATAAACGTGTTTGGAAACAAAAATTACTCAACTATTACTTGTATTTAAGCATACCCGCACATGATCAATGCAGTCGAGTAAATTTTAATACTTCACTTGCAGAAATCACGAGAATTCATGCATCAACCTGAATGAAATTCTACTACTCTTGCAGCGAGTAATGAGCAAAAATCACATCAATTAATAACCAACAAATTCAAATCTATAAATCTGAAAACATCAAACTTCAAAAAAAGCAAGCAACATTGAAATACTGAACCCTCACCTGAATAACTTCAACAATCGTGCGAGTAACAGCCGCAGCAGCCCTCTCAGTATAATGTCCCCGAGAAACAATCCGATCGAACAATTCACCACCCTCACACAACTCCATCACTATATGAACTGCATTATCATCCTCATAAGTATCCTTTATGCTAACAATGTTCGGATGCTTAGGCAAATGCTTCATAATCTCAACCTCTCTCCTAACATCCTCAATATCCACACTAGTCCTCAGTTTGTTCTTCGATATCGATTTACAAGCAAACAGTTCACCACTAGATTTATCAGTGCATAAATATGTAACCCCGAATTCACCTCGCCCGAGCTCACGCCCCAACTCATAAAACTCCTTAATGTTATGGCCTGTTGGATTGTCCAATACATAGAATTTGAATACATCATCTTGTATAGTGAAATTACCGCCATGAACTGAAAAGGGATTTGGCTTATTCTTCTTTTTAGTCTCATCAGACGTTTTTGGCGCTGCACAACAATTCCCCATTGATCAAGCCTTCAAAAATTCGACCCCTACTGCAAATATTTCGACCAAAAGGAAGTAATCCAAAAAATGGGGCTCAAACAGGGGCTAAATATGAGCACAAAACGGACCAAAACTCAGACTTTGTCCCTTTTTTGGATCTTTCAGCTACTTGGGAGTCTTCTTAAAGTACAAACAGTTGTCAAAGGCAATAAAAATCCAATCTTTGTGATGAAATAGTATAAAAACAACGAAAACAAAACTGAGCTATCTTCAATAATTAAAAAGCTTCAGAACCCACCATGGAAATCTCTCTCTCTCAAAATGCAACTGAAATTCAGGTTTTTAAATAAAAGGGATTAAGGATGGATATACCAAGAAAACTATAAATTTTTTCAAGAGAATGAAAAGGTTATAGTATGAAAATTGACAAAAATGTGAGAACTTGGAGGAAAATCTACAATACCCATAAATTTTGGAAAAATGGAGGAAACGTTTATTGATTTAAGAATACTTGTACAAGGGTAGGCAAATTTCTCCATAGTTTTTCCCTCTCTCTAACAATAGTGTTCAAATTTGAAAAGGCATCATGGACAAATAAGTCATTTCACGTACAATTGTGCAAGTCAGAATGAAATTGTCGATTTTGGCGAGCTTCTAGAAGTCCAATGTATAGGCACCAGTTTTTAATTATTCTCTTGAATGGTCAACCGTTGAGGTCTATTTTGTCATTATAAACAATAAATAGCCGCGTTGGACTGCGCCAACTTTGCCAACTGTTTAATATTTCTAATTTAAGGACTACAAATGATAAATTTATTTAGCTCCAATTTGGCCTCTATTTTATTCAAAAATGTATTTTTTTCTTCTCTTTTTATTTATATATTTTTCAATAAAATAATATTACACATAAGTCTAAAAAATTTCATTCTTTTTAATTGCACATTTTTCAAAAAAAAATTTAATATTTTAAAATTCAATTTTTTTTTTTCAAAAACAAGTTATAATTGGGGGCATAGAGTCCTTTAAAGAAGAATTAATGACAATTTATGATTGAGTTTTAATGATTGGAAAATTTCTATGATATAAAATGTGATTGATTTTTAATTTTTCCTTTAGGTAAACTATGAATATATATTTTTAGTTTGTCTCTAGGTAGACTAATTCAATCTTCAAGATTGCTCTCTAATTATATTATTGTCATCGCTAGGATCATGTCGAGTAAAGTTTGTGTTTGTACTGGGAGAAGTTGAGAAAGGGGCAATGGCTAATGGTGTTACGTTTGGAAGTTGATGTATTTGGTGTAAGTTATTATTTTTAAAATTACTTAGCATTCTGATTTACATTTCAATTTAAGTTTGGTTCCAATGAAAATATCAAAATTCATCAATTAATTTTACTATTTCATTTTTCTCTTCACCAATAGTCATTTCTTCTTTCTGAGCTAATTTTCTTGTTATTCTTCATAACAAGTGACTACGAGAAAAAAGTCTAGAAATTTTTTTACCGATGGAACCATGTTTTCATTTTATTAGTCGATTGTCAAACCGATAATGGAGATAGAATAACTGTCTTACTGAATTTTAGTGTAGAAAATATTTTCATAAATATCACATTGTCCACTTATATCCTCCACCAATCGCGCAATCAACCTTTCGTCCATTATGGAAAATTCTACATTACTATTCATGTCAATGCATCAATTATGAACCAAACTTCATTATCTTGTAGAATCATCAATCATATCAATTTTGATTTTCAAAAATTCGAGAAATATGACCTGATTTATGAAAGCTTTCTTAGATTTTGATATTTTTTGCAAACATAATCTTCGACCAAGTAATTATGATTTTTTCTCTTTAAATGTTCCAAAAAAATCTTGAAGGACTCTTTTGGGTTCTCATGTTCGTTTATGCTGAGTTGGATAATGTTATAATGATAATAGAGTATTAGTGATGTGACAATTTATGTGGAATAATATAATTGAGCAGTTCAATTTTTATGAAAGAGGGGGGAGATAGAGAAATGTAAGGGATAATAAATTATCACACCATCGATGTTTTATTATTATGATGATAAATAGCATTGCTCTGCTAAGTTGGGCACTTGTGTATAATATTATTGGGCCATAAAAAATAGTGGAAATTACTCCCAATACATCATATTTGACAAAATTTAAAAAAAAATGCTTTGTAATATTTTTTTATTCTAATATTACTTTAAATATGATACCTCCGTTTGATTCGCATTATTGTAGAATGAGAATGAAAAATATAGTCGTTATTGGGCCCCACATAAGAGACAGAAATTTAAATTTGAAGGCTTAATGTAATGTATAACGGTCATATTTCTTATTTTTAGTAGAAAAGTATGGGAAACAAACGGATGCTTAATACCTTTTCTAAAGGGATAATTGTAGCAAAAACCCCAAACCTTTAAAAATACATCCCTCTTTCTTTTTCAGTAGTATTTTCTTCTTCTCCATTAATTAAAAAAGAAAAACCAATATCAAAATTCAAAATCGAGAGAGTCCACTTAAATTGACATAAAGCCATCCCAAACTAAAATTGGGTATTCAACAAAATTATTAAATACCATAACTCATCATAAATCCACACACAAAATTAGTACCCCAACAAAGTAATTTCTTCCATAAAAGGGAATAAAAACTTGCTCTACCTTCTAAAAGAAGGAGCTCTTCGATGCCGTTTGTCCTCAAATGGAGTGCTTCCAAATCAAGGCTTGGCATCCTCTTACTGCTGCCTCTTTAGCGACATTTTCAAAGCCTGAGGCACAAAACACTAATTCCACTGTGCTTCTATGTATTGTACATTTTCAAAGAGGCAGCAGTAAGAGGATGCCAAGCCTTGATTTGGAAGCACTCCATTTGAGGACCGAGAAGTGTCGGTATCGACTCGTGTCGGACACGGACACGCTACGCTAATTGAAGTGTCCGTGTTACAGAGGTTGAGATAGTGGCGGACCATCTTGAGGAGATTTAGAAGATCATTTGTAGGCTCCTCGGTATGTATTTTGCAGCGTACTTGTTTGGAAACTGTTGAGTGCATGTAATTGTAGCAATTTTTCACATTTGGATAAATCTTTGTTTGAAATTAGAAACACAATTTATAATTCATAATTGCATAAACTGATGCTCAAATTCAGCATAAGAGAACAACCAAGCTTCCATAAAATCCAATTCAACCGTCCCAATAAAGTGTAATCTAAATTAAATCATATCCATTCAAGATATTAAACAATTATACCACAGAAAAAGATAAAGTACAGAAAAATCAAAAATCAGCACAGCAGTTGAACAAACAGAAACATAGTAATACTTCTCTAAACACTTGTGCCCTAAACTAACAAAATCATAGATATGAAAAAATAGAGGTCTAGGAGAGTAGCTGACCTCAAGAAAATGAAGACTTGAAAAGCTCGAACACTCTGTTGGACGCCGGGTTCGGTTCAAATCCCACGACCCCTTGAAGTCTTATTCTAAGAGTTTGTTTGGCTAAAAACTTCAGGCAGAATGAATTTGAACAAGAAAAAGAAGATTCAACGAAGAAATTGGAAATTTTTACACAAATACATCAAGAATCATTTGGAAGAACTAAGGGTCTGTTTTCTTTAACGTTTTTCAAGTCGTTTTCTGTTTTTGATTTTTCTAAAAAGTGAAAATGTGTTCTTTTTCCTATTTTCGAAAATGTGTTTTTGAAAACAAGTTAAAAATTTACAAAGAACCCAAACCGACAAATTGTCTTTTTGGATGTTTTCAATTATAATCAAACCAAAATTTTCAAAACGCATTTTGAGTGTTTTCAATTACCGCCAACCATCACCGCAACCAAACCACCACTGCACCACCCCGACCACCATGCCTGAAAGTCGTCGCTGCCGCGGCTACAACACCACCACTGCAATCACCGCCAGCAAAAACAGATTGAAAGCTACTTTCCGGCCACCTAGAACGTCGAATTCCACCACCAATAACCTCGCCTCACTCCCCTCTATCACCTCCAATTATTCATCAGCCACGAAACAACAAGAATCAACAGAAATTGAAAGCCAAAAAATCATCTGCGCCTATTTTTGCCAAAAACTGCACATCCGACAACGCCCAAGGTTGTAAGACACCACTGGTCAAATGCTCATCCTCAGATGACTCCAACCATGTCTCACATCCACCCCAAACAACTCTGCAAAGATTTCATCCGAGAAGAACGACAGTCGCGAATATCCGAATTTTGCAAATTCCGAACCCAGTCTGGCCGTCCCACGATCGCGGACCACATGGGTTAGCCTCCTCCACCTCGTGCACATTGCCCAACCATGGGTCAAGGTCAATTTTACCATTGGTCAAAACTCATTTGAGGTGGTGGCGAAGGCTGTAGCAGTGAGGGGGTTTGAATTAGAGATTTCTTTAACCAATGGGAAGGTTGTAGGTGAAGGTGGTGATTGTGGTGGTGGTGGGCTTTGTTAAGAGAGAGACAGAGAGAGAGAGCAAACGGGTTTTTCATTTATGAAAACAATTTTCAAAATATCAAAAAGAACACATTTTCAACCATCTTAAATTGGACTCAAAACACGAAAGTCAAAATAAATTCAAAACTCAAAATACAAAACTGAAACAAATTAGAGCTTCGAAAAACCTCACCTAATAGCAAAAGGCACCGCTACAGTCGTCGATTCCACCAATCGGCCTTCCATACAAAATCCCTCCCCAATTAGCCTCTGCCACTCACAGAGTCACAGGTCCAAGCTCGAAGTCGAAATCTCCATTACTTTATCTGGATTATGCATACCTCAAGGAAGAAGATCAACCATCCACAATGTTGACTTTATCTCTGGGATTATTGTTCGAACATTTGTTTTCCAAATTTGAGGATTTTCTGGTTTTTATGAGTGATTTAGGGCCCTATTTGAGCCAAATTATTATCTTATTAAAATGAAAAATATAACCGTTATTCATCAAATCAATATTTAAATTCAAAATTTCTATATTTTGTGTGGGCCCCAATAACGACTATATTTTTCATTCTATTATACAATAATTTGGCTCAAAAAGGGCCTAGGTTTCGTTTGTTGGCGAGAGAAGAGATCGTGTTTTGCTTGAACAGTAGAAGAACCAATTTTGGAAAAAGATTAGATAAATGGGAAACAATGCAATAATTAATGAGTCCCTCAACTTCGGTATAATTTGTAAATTAGACCCTTATGTTTCCACGATCACCAATTAGTCCCAACAAATACCATTTCGCAACATTCAAAAAACATTGCAAAAATGAAATTTTTCGCAAAATTTAAAAAGTTGCAAAAAGTGAAACATTAGTCAATAAATGTTGCAAAAAGGCAATTATTTAGAGTTAGCAACCGACACTGGACGTTACTATAGAACCAGATTTTAACAATGTTTAAAAAACATTACAAAAAATGAAACTTTTGGCAACATTCAAAAAACGTTGAAAAAGGCGACATTATCAACATTTTCATTTATAAAGTGTTGCCAAAACTCAATTATATCAACTAATGACAACGTTCACTTATTAAAATATTGTGATAAAGATAGACCCATTTAACAACATTCAATTAACAAATGTTGCCTTTTTAATGTTGCAAAAGATCATTTTTGTTGTAGCGTTATTGATGTTGTACATGTGTCTATCATCTTCAAAAACGAAAATGTTAGAAGAGGGATTTTGCTTGATCAAGCTAGTAATTGGAGAAACAGCAATTATTGGAAATAATGTGTCGAAAATTCTTGCAAACAGACATCCAAAAATTGGTGACGGGGTTCTAATTGAGGCAGGTGCTTGTGTATTGGAAAATGTTTGAATTGAAGACGAAGCTAAAACTGGTGCAGGTTTTGTGGTGTTGAAATAGGTTCTATGGTACGGTCTTTTTCGTAATTACGGTAAAAAGTAGGATGTTACACGCTAAACAATTTCAAAGGTAGGGATGTTACATGCCAAACATATTAATAAGTAGAGATGTTTATCACAACATCAGTTTTAGGCTAAAATGGAGATGAAAAACTCATAGTCATCTTCAAACTGACCATCGACATTTGATGGGTAGTTTAAAACATTACAATTGTGCCGATATTCTTCTTTCTCATTTTCATCCTTAGTTATTGCAAGCTCAATTGGGGATGAATAACTCCAGTTCATCAACCACGTTTAATCTCTTCTTCACCATTCAAATTCAATGGGTTTCACCATTACAATAGCCGGCTATTGTTTTTCTTATTGTGAAATACAATTTTATGTCATTTCTTATAAATTTAATGGTATAATTTATAAATTATTCCTATTTATTCCATTAGTTTACTGTTACTGTTAGTTAGGAAAGAAGAACTTGTTTAAGGTGTAAAGAATGCGAAAAAAATTGTTATACGACAAAAATACCTTGCCATTTTGAAAAAAAAAAAAACTCCCGTTCACTTAACGGTGGATTTAAATGGAAATTGACGGAAGGATGTTTAGTGCATTAAAGGTGTAGTTAACGGCGAAAGTGCAAAAAAAATAAAAAAAAAATAAAAAGAATGGAAGGTATGAACGTTTTGCACAATAATGGTAAAAGGTATGGACGTTTTGTGCTATTTACTTAAAGAAAATTGGATATACAAAACACGTCAGATTTATAGAGATTCATCTCAATGTGAGACTACGTCTTTGTTTGTTACTGCAATAATTCACTGTGATGAAAAGAAGTTTATTAGAGAAAAATTGCACAGTATTTTTTCTAAGAATTCGAACTTGGAGAATGAGGTTTTCATCACTGACTTTCTTCTAGTTTACGCTTCAATCCGGTTAAACTCTTTCTTTTTTATGATGATATATTAAATCCTAATGATCGCTCCCGATTTATCCAAAATTTAAGGTAAAATCGAAATAATAAGTGTGAAATTTCTAAATAATCCTTTGGAGGTCGATATGCATATGGACTCTGTACAATTGCAATAATTACACTCCGCGACTTAAAAACAGTTTTTGCCTAGCTTATATCTGTATGTTCGATAAGGCATATTCTACAATAAACCAACGTACAACGAATATCAGTAATGAAGGGAAGAAATGCAAGATATCGAATTATAGTAATCAAATAGTTTCACATAGAAAGTTTAAATATCACCTTCAATGTTTCTGTGGCGAGCTAACCACCAATTATCTCTTGAAACCAAAAATGATCTAGAGTCTCATTGATCATATTGTCAAGTCTACCCTCCAAAAACTTAGACAAAGTTATTATATCAATCTTCGTTTTGTTGAAGATATTGTTGCCTTCAGGGGCGGACGCAGAAGTTCAAAGTTAGGGGGGCACAATCGAACTTGCAAAGAAGTTGGAAGAGATTTTACAATCGAAAATTTTCGTTCAAAAAAATATATCCATGTAATTTTGCATTCAAAAATTTACATGGGATATGACTTTTCGGATGTAAAATTTCGAAATTTTTTGAAAATTTCCTAATAAAATGATGAAAATTACATTGAAAATTTGTATCGCAAAAATAATAAATGTTAATGAAATAATTAATTTTTTTTAAAAA
>CAIGRL010114202.1:0-10604 GCA_903798325.1 Fraxinus xanthoxyloides
CGTTATAGGGTCTCACCCATCTAATAAAAGTCAACAATAATGACTATATTTTCAATTTTAATTCGATTTTAATCTCTACCAAACACCCTTTAAATATAGACTAAACTATGCCTTTCGCGTCACTGACAGCTGTGACACTGTCACGGATTCGGACCGGCCCAATTCGTAAGATTCCGTTTCTGGACAAGACCTATCCTACCGGGTTAAAAGCCGCTCATTCTATTCATCCAACTTCTCTTATTCACCAACCATCAATCCAACTCCACTTTCTCTACTGGTAAGCTCCTTCCACCAATTTCTCCTCGTAGACGTATTGCTTTCATCTATACGAACATAAAATTACATGTATTTGTATCGCGTATGTACTAATTTAATTGTTTATTTGTATATGCATTTCCAGTCCGTGATCTTCGCGCCATATAAGAAATGTCACAAGGTAGCTACTCCGATTTGTAATCTGATTTAAATCCAGTTTTAATTGATTTCATATGCAAATGCTTCCTTTTAATAACTTTTGTTTGCAGGAGTTGAATTTTTGAATAAAAAAAAATACTTTTTGTGATGTGTGTAAATTTGTTGTAGATGTTGTTAAAGGTGGCAATGAATCGCCGAAGGTAGACCAGCACGATGAAGCAATGGTGGCTTTATCTTCACTCATCACCAAACGTACTCGTGCTGATAAGAGCAATACAGGCGATCGGTTTGATTTATTATTTGATTATATCAAGGTATCTTATTTTCACTTATAATTACTGAATTAATTGGATTTTGGCCGAAGGAGGTTTTGTGTTGGAGCTTTATATATGTTGTTTGGTATTTTATGTCTTGTAGATATTGGAATTAGAGGAGCCAATAAAAGATATGAATATTATTCATGTAGCGGGCACCAAAGGAAAGGTAACCAAATGAATTTTTTGTTAATTGGATGTTGAGAGATGGTTATGGTTTATATAACGAAACTTTAGATGATTGATTGAACTTTTTGCAATTTCAAGACTCTTTGTTTATGAGATTTACACTGATATGGTTTTCATATGGGAACTGTATCGCAAAGGGATCCACTTGCACTTTTACGGAATCAATTCTACGTAATTGTGGCTTCCATACTGGACTTTTTACATCTCCCCACCTCATCGATGTTCGAGAAAGATTTCGATTGGATGGGTAAGTGTTTACCATTTCAAGGAGGATAGAAGTAATTACCTCTTAGCATGTTGAGCTTTAAGACATTTTATAAACTATCTCTTTCATTGATCCAGTTAACAAAATACAATATATTGCGTAAGTTCGTTGACTTCTTGTTTTGCTTGGATGTTTCAGTGTAGACATTTGCGCAGAAAAGTTTTTGACATATTTCTGGTGGTGTTGGAATCGACTCAAGGCACGTCAACTGTACTTTTCTTCATAATTATTTATTTTAAATGCCAATTCGTGTGAAGCCTTTAACATGATTTGGTTTGCTAGCTATTTTACTATATGACAAGATTGCTCTTTATGTCAATCTTGAGAAAATGAAATGATTTCTACAACTCCTGACCTTCAATTCTCTATATCATAATCAAAATCACGTTTACGGTATTTGGAAATTCTTGTAATAAATTAGTTCAAGGTTTGCTCATATTTGAGAAAATTGATAGCTCTGTAGATATGAGCTATAAACTCTCATAATCTGTCACTTATCATCGCTGCCATCTGGACAGGGAGGCTTCAAACATACTAAGTTTCTGGTTGTTCTTGGTGATTTCTAGGATCAAGATAAGAACTATCATGATTCAGCTAAATCCATTTTGGTTTTATAGTTGTTTTGAAGTAGAGGCGGTATTGAATTTCCTACACAATGAAATGTTCCCCTTTCTGGAGTAAAATTCTGAATTTATTGATTATAGTGTCTCAGCTAGCCGTTTATTAGAAACTATTAGAAAGAAAGTCCAAAAGGCGACTAAGGAACGTAACCTTTTTTGCTGATTGGCTGAAATTAATATGCGTATAAGTATCTGCTCGTGTTCCAGTCAAACCTGTTTGAGATTGGTACATCAAGAAATTAAGTCAAGCTTCATCACAATGAGATTTTAGTTTACCATGAATCAATCAATTCTATATGACTTAGTACTACCCCTTTGACCACTTTATTCATACATGGAGTCAAGGGGAAATGGAATTTTGTTTTTTGTATTTCACAATGGATCTCGAAGCTTTGCTAAGAAATCAAGCCAAGTTTGAAGGACCTATTTTTTTGGTTCGGCTCATTTGATTTACTCCCCTATTTGTGGATGCTGCACAAGAAACCAAATTGCTTCTATTTATTGATATGCTAAGAGGAGCATTAGTACTCTGCTTCTGGTAGACCATACCTTTGCTCCATTGTTCCTTCTTATTAGTGTTTAATATTGTTTCCATGCAGGAAAGAACCAGTGACGAGGTACCAATGCCCACATATTTTCGCTTCCTTGCTTTACTTGCCTTCAAAATATTTGCAGCTGAGAAGGTAGTCTTAGCTAAATTGTATTCCATACGAATTCTCATATTGAAGATTGTTAGCTCAAAATGAATGGTTGTTTGATTCAGGTAGATGTTGCTATTCTGGAAGTTGGTTTGGGCGGAAAATTTGATGCAACAAATGTGGTATGCATCATATGCATAAATTTGGATTAGATATTAGTATTTATATTCAATCATGGATGGATCTGCCTGATCAATGTGCATTTCTCCATGAAAGGTTAGTGCTTACCGGATTTCTAACATGACGATAAATGCTATCCATTCAGGTTGAAAAACCAATTGTTTGTGGTATAACTTCTCTCGGCTACGACCACATGGAAATTCTTGGTTAGTGTTTTCTGTCCATCATATTTAGGTGACTGCCTAATCTTAATATATTTTGGTCTTAAAATCCAGAAGTTATTGCTATCAATGGAAAACTTAGTTTGTCTGCTAGCATGTAGTGTTAGACAATCAAAAAACTTCCGCGTGAATGAACAATGCTTATACAGATGTAAGTGTCCATGGAAGGAACAGCAATGCAACCTAAAACATAGTATCTGCATCCTATTTTGAAACCAATTAAAATCCTTTATTTGTTGTTGCAGTCAGGATGGCTGGGAGGGTATTGGGACATTATTGAGGGTGAGAATGGGGAGGGCACCTGATAGAATTACAGGGCTATCATCATGTTTATGCAAGAGAAACTGCAAGCAAACCTTCCGACTCAAAATTTATATTTCTTTGTAATTTGGTTCTGGACTTCCATCTCATATGCGATGGTCCATAAACATATAATTCTGTTGCTTTGTTTGTTTCAAAAAAAAAAAATTCTTGGAGCAAACATGTCATGTTGGCATCTGTTGCTGCACAATACTGTGCAGAACTTCTGAAGATTTATCCCTCCAAGGTTCAGTATAAATAGTAGATGCTGCAATTTAACTAAAAGTATTCCCCTGATCAGTTTCCTAACTTTAGTTTTGTACTGGTGCTTGACTTTACATTAAGCTGAATTGTACATAATATGCCCTGTTCTTATATATTTGTAGTACCATGATCAGGAAATACTCTTGGACAAATTGCCGGGGAGAAGGCTGGGATCTTCAAGGTATTATGGAAGTCACATGTTCTTTGTCAGATTTAGTAACAGGAAGTTTTCATTTCTTCAGTAATTGCAGGGTTTTTTTGTCTTCAGTTTGTTTCCTTTCCATTTTCTTCTCTTGTTTCTTCTTGATCCACTCTCTTTCTTGAAATTAGCATGGTGTGCCAGCATTTTCTGTACCACAGCCTGAAGAAGCCATGTCTGTTCTTGAAGAGAAGGCTTCACAGCTGAATGTGAGTTGAAATTGTGTTTGTGTGATTCCTTTGAATTGCCTCAAAATTGGAATTGTGACTCAAAACAAGCCTTAGCAACCAAGATTTATCATTCATAACTTGATGACTATGTATTGATTTGTCTAGCTGATGGTAAGAACGAATTACTTGTACTTGGGGAAAGTATAGATTGATTGTCTAGCTGGCTCAAGAGATAAATGTAAAATACGATGTTATAAGGTCTAAGATGGAGGAACCTGGCTTTTGTGGAACAGAAACTGTATATTGAATAGGATAAAGAAGTGATTGAGAAAGCAATTAAAATGAAATTAAATGTAATGGCTTTTTTTGTGATAAACTGTTTAAGATGCCCAACTTAGAGAATGATTATGGACTTGAATTTTTACCTTGGAGAAGCATGCCTCCCATGATATTGCTCATAATTGGGGCTGTGAAATAAATACATGCTGATCCATATCTGGTTGCCCCTGGCTAATAAAGTTCTGCGGATATGGTGGACATAAACCAATATATATTTAATGATGTTACTCGTACTGCTAACAGGTACATCTTCAACTAGCATCCCCAGTGGACCCTATCTTGCTTAGTGGTCTGCAACTTGGGCTTGAGGGCGAACACCAGTATTTAAATGCTGGTCTTGCTATTGCACTATGTTCAACTTGGCTTCAGAGGACAGGTCGTGTGGGGATCAATTACCTAAACCAGACTGTAAGATATATGAAACGGGAAATTTACTTTATGGCACCTTTAATGTCCACTGAACAAATATTCTTCTGGTTTTTTGCTTTGAAATAGACCTCTCTGCCTGAGGAATTCATTAAAGGGCTAACGACAGCTGCTCTGCAAGGACGGGCACAAATTGTACCTGACCGGTTCATTGAGAATGAAAGCTCGGGGGATCTTGTGTTCTACTTGGATGGTGCTCATAGTCCTGAAAGCATGGACGTCTGTGCAAAATGGTTTTGTCTTGCAATCAAAGAAGATTATAATTCTTCAGCTAATAGGGCTCATAACGAATTGAGCTCACCACATGAATCAGGCCATATGAACAATCATAAATCTTCAAAGACAAGTTCCACTCAGGTAATGTTATGCTCCGTCATTTATAATTTTCACGTGTCTTATATATTTATTATCTATAGATCAGTTTGGGATTATCCGTTTTCTGTAGTAATTTACAGTCTGGAATTTGTAATTGGGTTGAAGGGAGTGCTGAATTTGCATTATGACCGTCAGATATTTGTTTTTATTGATTACATGTTCACTTGTTTTTTGAGTTGTATATATTATCTTTTTCTTCGTCAACTCCTGTGTTATTTTAGTGGATGCTGATAAGTTTGATTTGTTGGAAAACTTGCAGATATTGTTGTTTAATTGCATGTCCGTGAGGGACCCTCAGTTGCTTCTTCCACGTTTGATGAATGCATGCTTGAGTCATGGTAAATATTAACTTTGGTGAATTACGAATCTATTTCACACGGGGAACCAAAAACGGCGAAAGATGCACCAATTCATAAAACCTACTCTTAATTTGATTGGATATCTAGTTTGAAGCATGTTGTTCAGATTTTAATCGTTGGTACTCTTTAGCCTTGTGACATTAATATTCGTAATTCAGGAGTCCACTTTAAGAAGGCCCTATTTGTTCCAAACATATCGGTGTATAACAAGGTAGGGACTGGGGCCTTACCTCCAACAAATTCTGAAGTAGATGTGTCGTGGCAGTTGACTCTTCAAAGACTATGGGAAGGCCTTGTTCATGGGGAAAAAGGTGTTTCTTGTTCCTGAAAATACGTTCTCCCATATTTGTGTCATGGTCTAAAGTTGTTTCAACCATTTTTTTGAACTTGTGGTTAGACTGTTTCTCCCTGGTTTCTGCATTTCAAAGGGGAAGAACAAATGTGCTAATTTAAGAACTTTATGGGAGAAATGAAAGTGAATGACTGATTGCGTTTCCTTATTTCGACTGATGCCATTCTATTTCATATTCCACAAAAGCCTCATGCCATTGCAATCGCTTATCGATCTTATAGCCGGTAAATTTACAGGTACAGATGCAAAAAATGCTGACTTAACGTGTGAAGCAGGACCTGATGACACCCAAAAAGGGGTTCAGAATTGTGAGAACAGTACAGTGTTTCCTTCACTACCATTAGCTATTAATTGGCTCAGGGACAATATCCGAAAAAACCAATCTGTTCGCTACCAGGTAATTGTGAATTCTATTGCAAATATTATCCAGAATGCAAAGATGATGAGTTATATCTTGTTTGAAACTAGCATCCATATGATTTTAACAAAACATGGTTGACATTCGAGGAATTGAACAAATGTTATTCTTATTCCCGTGATCAGGGTTGATTGCCTTTTTGAATGCATAAATATTTGTTTTTATCTGATGTCCTCAGATAATGAAAACAAAGATCTTTTGATGAAAGCAATAAATGAAGTGTGAAAGGTAGTTTAGAATGCTAGTGAATAACTGAATATAATTTCTTTGAGGATTACTCGCTACTACTAGTTTATTTGAGATTGAACTCTATAGTTTTTACTTTTTATTGAGTTGGTCCATTTTAATAATATGTTCTTTTTCCATTTCTGATTGCCTTACCAGGTCCTAGTTACGGGTTCATTGCATCTAGTAGGTGATGTTTTGAGATTAATCAAGAAGTAAGGTTGGTGTGCATTATGGGTTTTTTCTTCAACAGGAAGGAAATGGACTTTGATATTATCTTCAGAATGGGTTGTCCTTGAGACGCTCGAGTTGAACCGTTTGGGTACTCGTAAAATGAAAATTTAGGTATTTCAAGAATTTGTATTGCTTGCATTTAGCTAATTTTACTATGTTGTTGGTTGTAAAATTTCAGTACTTTTTCCAATCCAGTACGGATATAACTACATGTACAATTGAACAATGAGCTAGAAGTCTTTCGACTTCCACATGGCCATGGATCTCTGTCCTGAAATTATGGGCCTAGCTCTCCTGCCCAAGCAAACATTCAAAATGTCCTTGCACCCAGATTCTTCACGTATGTAGTACACGCTGAAAACACAGAAAAGGACTAAGCCACTGTGTGGTTAAAATTTTTATTTTCATTTTTTTACTCATTTTCAACCACACATTTTTCAATAAAATTAAATTTTTCATCATATCAATAGTTTTTCCTTATTTTTCAACCATATATTCTTCATTAATCTACTATTCCAGAATTCGTTCTTTCAAAATAATGTGGTTCAAACACACTCTAAACAAGAAAAATATCAGATAGATACCTACTACTTATGGAATTGTCTTAAAATTTCTATGCGAAGATTTCGAATGTCTTTGTGATTGGATTTCTGAAATGAAGCCTCTTCAAGTGTACGCTAAAAAAGCTAGTGCAAATGAAGTTCCCTACTGCAAATCGGGCTGCAAGGTAGGTTCCTGCATTTGTGGGAATTTGCCCTGCAACAAAATCACCAGGGATTAAATGTGAATTCAAAGCACTCGGGCCTTTGCATTGATTCATCACCAAAAATATCTTCACCAATAGACAGCGAAAACATCAATGATGGATCATCAAAGATTTTTTCTTTAGCTAAAATAGTAACTGCGAGAATACAGTCTCGAATGGGTTCCCTTACGTTGGTCATTGAACTTAAACATCGTCACAGTTGGGGTGAACTTCAAAATTCGTTACTATTTGATCATCTGATCAAGTTTTTTTACTAACAAATATAGATCAATGTTCTAAGAAACATAATGTTGGGTTTTATGAACCAAATTCGGTCCAAATTGGATCTAGGGTTTCGCGTTGTGGAATATTAGGCTTGAAGATGTCAAATAAGGTCCAATAAGGAAAAAGGCAGTTTGACGGCGCTAGACGGACGCCCGCTTATTGCTTCCTTCTTTTAGGTTTTTACGCGATTTTTAACCTAGTTTCCATATTTTAGATTAATTCTAAGGTTTGGACATATCTTCTATAAATAGTAGACTGTTCATTCAATTTAAGAGGTTTAAAAGCAGTAGAAAATTGCAGAACTTGTAACTTCGTTCCATTGATTGTCATTAATAAAATATTATGTTCCTTTGTCAATTTCATCTTCTTGTTTGCTTTCTTTTAAATCTTGTTCTTGTTTATTGTTTGTGCGATCTATATTTCATATCACCTCATCAAATTTCTAACAAATGGTATCAGAGCCAATGTTCAGCAGTTTTGATTGTTTGAGGTTTTTTGTTATCGATGGCTACCATGAAGTATGATATTCTGTTGTTGGATCAGAGTACAAGATTTTCGCTGTGGTAAGTGAAGATGAGAGCTATATTAGTGCATATGAATTTGGATGATCATTTGTTGAGATTTGATAGGATGCCCACAACTTGGACAATAAAGGAGAAGCAACGAAAGGATCGCAAGACACTTTCGCAAATTCATCTTCATTTATTTAACAACATTCTTCAGGACGTCATGAATGAGAAGACATCAGCTGCATTGTGGTTGAAACTGGAGCAACTGTGCATGACCAAAAGTCTAACCAACAAATTGCATCTGAAGCAGAGGCTTTCTTCTCATCACATGGCAGATCGCCGATCACTAGATCATTTGGCCATGTTTAAGGAGATTGTCGCTGATCTGGAGACGTTAGAGGTAAAATATGATGAAGAGGACTTGACCTTAATCCTTTTGTATTCTCTTCTTAGTTCGTTTTCATCGTTTAGGGACACGATTCTGTATAATCGTGACACACTCGCCATTGAAGACGTGTATGATGCCTTGTTCTCAAAGGAGAAGATAAAGCATCTGGTTNCATCTGAAGCAGAGGCTTTCTTCTCATCACATGGCAGATCGCCGATCACTAGATCATTTGGCCATGTTTAAGGAGATTGTCGCTGATCTGGAGACGTTAGAGGTAAAATATGATGAAGAGGACTTGACCTTAATCCTTTTGTATTCTCTTCTTAGTTCGTTTTCATCGTTTAGGGACACGATTCTGTATAATCGTGACACACTCGCCATTGAAGACGTGTATGATGCCTTGTTCTCAAAGGAGAAGATAAAGCATCTGGTTGGAGTTGGTTCCAGAAATGATGAAGCTCTTGTAGTTTTTAGTTATTAAAGGGACAAGTCGAAGGTGGAATTCAGCAATATGACCTGCTTTTACTGCAAGAACAAATGACACATCAAGAGGGCTTGCAAGAAGTTGCAGGGTAAAGATAATTCAGTTGTAAATCGTGGAAGGCAATCAGATACTTTAGGTGAAGCAAACATCGTAGAGGACTTTGTAAATGATGGAGATGTTTTGACGATTTCTAACGTGGAATCCAAGTCTAACGAGGAGTGGATTTTAGATACAGCTTGTGCGTTTCATATGAGTCCCAATCAGGAATTATTTGAATCATATCAAACGGTGACAAAAGGTGTCGTTGTCATGGGAAAGAACGAATCTTGTCGGGTAGCTGGTATTTGGAGAGTCGGATTGAAGTTGGTGGATGGAACAATTTGAACACTTATCCAAGTTCGACATGTTCCAGACTTGAAGAAGAACGTCATCTCGTTGAGTATCCTGGATTCGAGAGGATACATATTCTCTGGTCCATGTGGAGTCTTGAAGGTTCGAAAGGGTGTCCATGTTCTATTGGAGGGGTGGAGAAAGTCTCAGTTATACATCTTGCAAGGTTGGACATAATCAATAAAGAGACATCAACACAGGTTTGATACCGTGGTGAATATACAGTTTGGTACAGTACCGTTAGGAGTTGGCTCTGAGTTTATTTTGGAAAATACTACTCTATTGAGTTTGAGGGATATGGGTAATTCTGCTTTGCCACCAAAGTCTGCGATTCCATTGTATTCAACGACTACGAGAGACCCATTGGAAATAGGTACGTAGATGCTGATCTGGATGTGCATGCTTTTGGAGTTGTTGAAGGTGTAGAGTCTATTCAGGAGCCTTCAGTAAAAGCATTTAGTGGTGATTTTGCTACAGGGTATGCTTCGATCCTGTTTGGCAAACTTTGAATTCGTTGTGAATTTAAGAATCGGGGGGTTGGGTTCATTCTATCCGTGTTTGGATATAGTGGAAGAGGAAGAGTATTTTCGAGTGTTGGAGAGGTTTGGTTTAGGTTAAAGAGTGTAGTGTGTTTCGCTGCAGTCTGACTTATTTTTCAGGTAGAGAAATTTTGGAGCTTCATTCGTTGCACAAGAATTTGAGTCAATGTAGAGATTGTTGGGTTTTGTGACCCAAAATCGGTTCAAATTGGGTCTAGGGTTTCACGTTGTAGAGTATTGGACTTGAAAATGTCAAAACAAATCCAAGAAGGAAAAATGCAATTGACGGTGCTAGACGGACGCCCGCTAATCGCTTGAGCGAGAAGAGCAAAATTGGCGGAAGTTCACCAGCCGCTTGTCGCTAAGATCGAGTGAGCGACAGCGGTTTTGTTTCCTTCTTTTTCGGCTTTTACACTATTTTTAACCTAATTTCCATATTTTAGGTTAATTCTAAGGTTTGGACATGTCTCTTATAAATAATAGACTCTTAATTCAATTTAAGAGGTTGAAAAGCAGTCTAAAATTGCAGAAGTTATGTTTTCTCTCAATTGGTTGTCATTAATAAAATATTTTCTTCCTCTGTCAATTTCATCTTTTTGTTTGCTTTCTTTTAAATCTTGTTCTTGTTTATTGTTTGTGCGATTTATACTTAATATCGCGACATATCACCTCTTCGAATCTCTAACACATAAGATGTGGCTAGGTGTAAATTCAAGCTTCGACCTAAGTGAGCTTAGGCGAGGCCAAGGTATTAAAAAAAAA
>CAIGRL010114214.1:0-13167 GCA_903798325.1 Fraxinus xanthoxyloides
TAGACCCAATAGTGGAAAATATTATTACTTTAATGGACAATTTTCATAAAAAAGGAAGCCAAACGGACTCCAAACTTTCAACATTTTCCATGAAAAATTATACCAATCAAACACATTTAATTACAATTATCTGTAAAATATTTTTTAGGAAAATCTTTTCCCTGTAAAACATTTCATTTCCACCAATTTTCCACCCTTACAATCAAACGGCCCCTAAGTATAAAATTCCTTTTTTAAGAAAATTCAAATTTAAAAGATTAAGTATGACATATTTTAAAATTAAGAAACAAGGTTTAAAATTTCAAAAATTAGATATTAATTAAATTTTATTTATGAAATAATATATATATAGAATCACAATTTCTTATAATTTGGTCACAAATTAATTCTCGGTTACAAATAAAAAGCTCTATAGGTCATTTCACAATCACAAATCAAAAATTTAATAAATCACAATTTATTTAGAGGTGAAAAATAAACAATTTTATACATCACAATTTATTTATTGGTAACAAATTTTATATGTCACAACTTATTTAACGATTACAAATTATCAAATTAATTGACCACAAGTTATTTCTCGATACAACTTGATAAATTGAAAGTCACAATCACATTTTTTAGATCACATATTAGCCAATTTATTGGTCATAATCAATCAAATAATTGGTCACAAACACCTCCACCCCATCCCACCCACGACCACCTCCATCCGCTAACACCACTGTCACCACTGCAGTCAACATCACAACCACCACCCAACTTCGCAGCAACCACGACATGGAGCCATGACCACCAACTCATTAGATCGCCAACATCACCACCACCTCGTCATCGTAACCAATATCACAACCATCGCAAACAGCACGGAGTGACCACCCCAGTTATTGTTGGTGACCCCTTTAAGCGCTGACATGTCTGTATGCAGTAGCGTTCATTTGTACACCGCACACCACAAGTATTACCGCCCTTTTCTCTTCTCTCTCAATTTTCTTCCTCACACATGTGAATTGCCACCGGGAAATGCTGCCACATATTAGACGCACCGTCGGAATACGTCAAGAAAACAAAGTTTGAATATTGATAGCAACCCATATTTTCCCGTCTGCTTTTACCTTGACTGACTGTAAGCCTCACGACAGCAGCCATCGCATGGAGGCAACCATGGTTGCACCCGCGGTCGTGACGGCTCAAATCTGAAGGTGACAGAAGATGATAGAGAGATGGTAAAAAAAAGGAAGAATAGAGAGGTGATGTTTAGAAATAGAGAAAGACAAATAATTATGGTTTGTGATTGAAATTATATAGGGTAGATAAATTAATTATATAATATTATTATTAATATTAGAAGTTTGAATTAAGCCCCTGTTTGGGCCATTTTTTTTTTTTTTTTAAGTAGAATAAATTTGCACGTTATACAGCTCCATGTCCAATCATGAACAGTTTGCAAATTGAAAAGCATGGTCCACTTTGACTATTGTTCCCAATTCCATTTTTGCCCATATGATTGTGCGCTGTGTAATTGTGTGAAAATTGGGAAAAATGGTAGAATTGACAAAATTGTTTGGAACACATACGAAGAAGTCAAAAAAATTGCCTGCAATTTCTCAGTCTTTTACTGTGTTTGTCAGGCCTTACTGTATAACGGTCCAATTTTGTCTACAAATCCCTCAAAAATATGGCCTAAACCGAGGCTAAGATCTGATTTTTGTATAAATAAATTTTAAATTTGAAATTTGATTTTTGAGTTGTGATCTCTAAAATTCTGATTGCATGTAATTCTCACTTCCTTTTTGTACAATTAATTTTGTTTTTGGGTTGGGCTATAGCCTAGGCTTCCCCTAAATCCAGCCTTGACTTTGGAAAGAAGTATTTGAAAGCGACATTCTTAGAAAGGACGAGTTCCCATAACAAAGAGCCAATAAACTGCTTGCACAGTTTGATAGTTGCGATCTGTTCTTTCCCTTTCTATCACTAAATAAGTTGTTGGAGTATACCGGTTAAAATGTGAGAAATGAAGGACTGGATATATTCACTATGGCGTCTAATCTTATCAGGTAGATACCGCATACAAAATATATCTTCCCTTGTGTGTCTGTGTGTGTGTGTATTTTCTTCCTTCTCTTTTTTGGGAAAAAAAAAAAAAAAGGTGAAATATTTAGGGTAAATTTTAACAGCGGTCCTTACCTTTTCGTAAGTGTAACTTCCATGTTATCAGTCTTTTATAATTTTGGCACCCATGTCCCCAGTTAACAAAAATATTTATTTGAGCGCTAAATGACTACCACACTCATGTGGGCTTAAATAGTAAAATAATCCCAATTTTTTTTTTTCTTTTTTAAAACAATCCAAAAGATGGTGACTTGACTTGAACTTTATTTACAAATCTGAATATGGTCAAATTTCTCAGTGTTTATAAAACTTATCATCTTGCTTCTGATTGGATTAAAGTAGTTTAACAAAAAGAATAATTAGTCCTTATTTGATCTCCATTATCTTAAAATTCATTTTTTTTCAAACTCATTTTCAACTACACATTTTCACAATAAAATATTTTGTACGTAAATCTAAATTTTTTTCCTACTTTTTAACCATACATTCTTAAAAAATTCACTATTATAAAATGAGCTATCAACAAAAAATGGGGCTCAAACACATGCTAGAGCCCCACTTTTTTTTTTTTTTTTGGTAAAAATGTATTTTGAAATAATAAATTGATAGAGAATGCGTGATTAAAAAATAAGTAAATATTTTGAATTTGTGTGTAATATTATTTCTTGAATAATGTATAGTTGAAAAGAAGAGAAAAAAATATATTTTGAAAATAATGAATGTCAAACAAGGGCTTAAAGAGAACAAGATTTTTTTTATGAATTTATCCAATAAATTACCCATACTCCAAATGAGAGAGAAAAAAAACAATAGCTTTTTCAAAAGTAAAAATTCTTCAAGAGTAAAATTTTTAAATTGGAATCAAAACGTCTTTAATCATAAAAGATGTTCCGAACCATATTATCCTTATGATTTAATCACAAGGACTATGTCAAGGCCTAAACAAACGACCCGGTTTTTAGATCTTCAAAATACTCATGGGTTATACATTTTGATAAAAATCGTCCAAAGACTTTTCCAAAATGGTTTCATGATGGATGTATATACTCCGGAATGGATGAAAGAATATTAGTAGAATATGTTGGGTTTTAATTTGTTATGTAAGCCTACATATATAATTAAGTGTGTATTAAAGGCTATTTTAATGTTACGTCCATTTAAAATGAACTAATAAATAATTAAAGTTATGGGTTTTGGGCATCTAAATATGGTATGGACCTAAATATGTGCGGAGACTAGGACAAACGTACATATGAAAAAATATAAATAGGGTTATAGTTCCCAATTCATATGTGATTCTTATTCTATGTGTTATCCTATCAATACAAGAATAATCAAAGAAAGCATATTGAAGAGTAAGATCCAAAATCTATAATCAAGAATAGGAAATTAAAAATCAAGATCAAGAAGCTGTAATAAAAAAGCCCAATTCAAGATCCAGAATCAAAGAATCATTCCCAATGAATTGGTGTGTTCCGTACTTTATAATTCTCTTGATGTTTGATTAAAGGATCTTGATAATAAAGTATTTAAGTTCTAAAGTTCTAAAGATTTGAAGTTTTAATAAAAAAATCAAACAAGTGGTGTCAAAACATATTCCATTAAATATTGAGATTCAAGAAAGAATTTTAGAATTGAAATTCATACTTTGGATTTCAAAATTTTGGGATGTGAATTTTAGTCCTAAATATCAAAATTTTGGATTTTTTTGGGAGATTTTCACAAAAAAAGTTGAACAGGGGTAGTCAGAGCGCTATAATGCCGAGTTTGGGCGCTAAGTTGTTTGGGGGCTGCGGCGTTGACTGTGCGTTACAGTGCCCAGTCGCTATGATGCCCAGTTTTGGGCGGTGTAGTGCCTAGGTTTTGTTAAAAATAATTTTTTTTTTGGAAACAAAAAGAAAAATAAAAAGGAGGGCAATCAAATCTTGGTACTAAAGTTTTTTTTTTTCGAATTACTACTTTTCAAAAATATATTAGTTCAAACAACATGTTATCAAAGAAACCTCTATTGTCCAAATTAATTTATTAGAATATTATGATAATTGCGTGTATGTAATTAATGCAAATATTTACCAGTCCAAAGGAAGATCAATATTTGGCCCAAATTATATGCACATATGTAGTAATAAATATGTAAAATTATAAAGTTTTTTATTATGTGAACATTAAGTCGGTCTAAAGATAGACCTGATGTTTGACATAATTTATTGTCAATATTTGATTACTACACCAAGAGTACCACTTACAAGTTGATATTTCTATCCAAGACCACATATTGGTGTTGTGTCCGGTCTTTTGTGATGGAGCCTACAATTATTTAAATTTATTGATTGTCTAATACGGATTTTCATGTGAAAATGTTGTTTAGGTTTAAGTTCTTTGTTAAGTTAATCTATCTACTTCTACTATATTGTCAACATCAATCAATTCCAATCTTGTGCTTAATGGAACCATATTTTAAGGACTAAAAAGAGAACATTCATATCGTTCTTGAATGCATGGATCTAGACTTTGCTTTAAGGACTGAACAACACTCTATACTTACGGATAAAAGCTCCACTGATAAAAAGTGACTTTGATAATTGAGATTGTTCAAATTGCACGAGTCTTATGATCATGAAGCGTGAAATTTCAGTAATATTCAAGGGCACTTTGTCCAATAAGGTAACTACTGTCAATGAGTTTCTTAAAGAAATTGAAAACACGCTTTGCAAAACGCGATATGGTCGTAACTAGAACTCTTATGGCGAACTTAATTTCACTATAATATAAGGCTAAAGAAAACATAAGGAACTACATCATGGAGATGTCTCATCTTACTTCAAAACTAAAAGCATTAAAGCATGAGCTATTTGATGACTTACTCGTGCATTCGGTTTTGATATCTCTTCTGGCACAATTTAGTTAATCTAATTCAGTTGCAACTATCAAAAGGGGAAGTAGACTCATAATGAGTTCATTTCATATTGTGTGCAAGATTAAGAAAGACTAAAGTAAGAGAGAACTAAAAGTGCTCACTTCGCAAGTACCTATAAGGACAAGTTTAAAAAAAGAAAGAATAACAAAGTTGTATCTAGTTCAGTTTAAAAGAAACAACATAACCTGAAAAGAATGAAGTGTTTAACTGTTACTTTTGTGAAAATTTCGGACACATGAAGAGGGATCGTACTAAATACCACGTTGGCGTGTAAAGAAAAATACACTTCTCACTTTGGTTTGTTCGAGGTTAATATAGTTTCAATACTAAGACACTTGGTGGATAGATTTCGGTGCCACTACTCGATTAAGTGTGTGTCTATACGAGGTTACTCGAGCACCGAAAACTAATTAATGCTAGAAGATTTATCTATGTGGGCGATGACAAATCAGTTAAAGATGATGCTATATGGACTTTTAGATCATTATTAAAGACCGATTATTATTTATTTTTGAAAGAGACATTTGCAGTACTGTCTTTTAGACAGAATTTGATTTTTGTTTCTACATTGGACAAATTCGGTTACTCCTATTCAATTGAAAATAGTCAGTTTAGTCTTTTTCTTAATTCAAATGCTATGTTTATCAGTTTTTTTATCTATTTATGATAACCTATATTTATTTAACTCATTTGGCTTTTATAAAGAAATCTTGCGTGCAAATTCATGTGGTATTACACATAAATTAACCAATGAGAATTCTGCTTCATTGTGACACAAGCGATCAAGTCACATTTATCAAAAGAGAAAGGAAAAGCTTACATCTGATAGAATTCTTGATCCCCTTGATTTTTTCATATTTAAATGTTTGTGTTAATTCTATTAAGGGAAAATAAATAAACATAAGGAAATTATGTGCTAATAGGACTTCGGATTTCTTAGAATTAATTCATATGGGTATCTATGAGATGTTCTCTTCAACTTCTTGGAATGATCATCGATCATTTATTACGTTCATAGACGATTTTTTCTCATTATGGCTACATGTATCTCATTTATAAGAAGTCTCAATCACTGGACATGTTCAAAGCTTATAAGACAGATGTCGAAAATCAAATCAACAGAAGAATTAAACACGTCGATCCAACTGTGGTGGTGAATACTATAGTAGATATGACGGATCTTGAGAACGACGTTTAGGGTTTTTTGTTAAATTCTTAGAGGAATGTAACATCGTACCACAATATACCATGCAGGGTCTCCTAGCATGAATGATGTTGCTGAAAGACAAAACAGAATACTCAAGGATATGGTAATGAGTATGATTAGTCATTTCACCTTACGAAAATTTCTTTAGGAAAAAGCACTAAAGACTGCAGCTCAAATTCTCAATAAAGTTCTAAGTAAAACAACTATCAAAATACATCATGAGCTCTGGAAAGGCAAGAAGCCTAGTTTGAAACATTTGTACATTTGAGGTTGTCTAGCTAAAGCAATGCTTTATAGGCCCAATAAAAGGAAACTTGACTCCAGAACCGTCAGTTGCTATTTTATTGGATATTTTTGTGAGGTCAATGGGTTAGAAATTTCTTTTAAGATACCATTGTTAGGTCAATTTCCGAAACAGGAAATGTCTGATTCTTTAAGGATATGGAGTTTGTGTGATGATTTTAAGGTTAAGGATTTGTCTTTGAGGAAGAATATGTATATATCTATCTGGTTGTAATTGACAATGATCATGACCAATGATAAATTCTTGCTCCATACCTTGTTCAAAAAGAAATTTTGAATCAAGATAATATTACAAATTCCCTATACACAATCAAGAGATTGTTCTAGAAGAACAACCTCAACAATTGCAAGAATAAATGCCATTAAGAAGATCTACTAGAGAAATGAGAAATGCAATTTCGGATGACTTTATAGTTTTTCTCCTAGAAAAAAAGATGATATTAGATTGGTCGAAGAATATCCAATCAACTTTAATCAAGCAATGCAAATGAATAATTCTCAATAGTAGATTGATGTCATAATAAAGAGACTGGGTATATGAAAGACAATAACGTTTGGGATCGCCCGAAAGTGTGAAGCCCATTGGTTGTAAATAGATATTTAAAACTAAGAAAGATTTAAAAGCTGATTTGAAAAGATGTAAGATTCGTCTTGTTGCTAATAACTTTACTTAAAAGGAAGGCACTGACTTTTGATAAAAAAAAATTGGTGACACTTCTTTTGTGTTAGGGATACAGATACACATGGATCGTTATCGATGTATATTTGAATTATCACAAAAGAGTTATATTGATAATTTTCTTAATAGATGTGGGATTTAGAACAGGTGATACCCCTATTACCATGTGAGACAAGTTTAGTCTTAATCAATACCCTAAGAATAAACTTAAAGAAAAAAATATACAAATTTTTTCATGTTTTAGCAATTGGGAGTTTAATGTATGCTTAGATTTGCACACATCCGAATATAACATTTATTGTTAGAATGCTAGATACACATTAAGGTAATTTTGGGATGGATATTTGGAAAGCAGCTAGCGTGTTTATAGAGAACTAAGGATCACATATAGAAAATCAGACCAACTGGAGATCATTGGATATTCTAATTATGATAATGGAATATGATTATAGAATTTTGTTACTAGGCTGCACATTTTGAAATGGAAATAAAAGATCACTTTAATTATTTGTAACAATAGCGGCCTTATATTCCAACAGAAGCTAGATGACGTCAAATTTTATTAAGTTCTTAGATGTTGATAGGAGGCACAAAGAATGAGAAGTTATATATATATATATTTGGCTCATTGTCAAATATAACCTTAATGGATTCGGTCTCTACACATATACGTCGGCCCACATTTTATTTAGATGCTCAAAGCCTAATTACTTAATACTTTATTAGATCACTTTAGTTTTGGACTTAAACTTTAAGATAATCTTTATAAACAATTAATTACATATGTTGGCTCTTATGACAAATTAAATATTTTTCCAACAGTGTCCCACTTGGGCCACGTATGTTACCTTATAAATGTATATAATTTTATGAGCTCTATACTTTTGCTATCATAGCCAAAAGTATCTCCGAACAATCTCGTCTGTCAACTATTCAATATAGGATCAAAGCGGTCTTGTTATAAGTATCATTACTAAACCCACCAATGGTCACGTACATCAATACAATCAAATGACATAGATTAAGTGTGAATATGTAGTATGGAAATTACATGCAATGTGATTTAAATATGTATATTTCCAACTGGTCATATCTTATTTTTTAATGAGATCAAACCAAGAATTTTAATTAGAGTGAAAACTGAACTAATTTTTTATTTTTGAGTTAAATTGAATATCCATAGATAAAAATGTGTCTAGAACATACCACATTCAAACACAAACTCCCTCTAAACTGACTAATCATCAAAAGATGTAACACCCATGTGAATATTATGCTCATAAAAGACATTGAGTAGCAGTCATTTAGTAAATGGATATATAATTATGGAGTTTGTCATAATATACTTTATAGAAACCTGACCACTCTAAATTCTTTCTTTAATAACTAGAAATCGATGTCTATAAACTTTGATATCGTCAAGCTCCTGTTGCAATACATGACTGCTATTGTCATATAATAAATTAAGCGGTATCTCAATTCAATCCAAATGTGCAGTCTAGTGACAAAAATTCGCAGTTATATTCCATGATTAAAATCAGAATATCCAATGATTCCCAATGGTCTGATTTCTTATATGTGATCGAGTAATATATAGTTCTCTATAAATACTAAATAACATAATTCGCTGCTTTCTAAATATCCATCCCAGAGTTTCTTAAATATCTTCCCGGTATTTCAACAATGAATGATATATCCAGATGTGTGCAAATCTAAGCATACATTAAACTCCCAACTGCTGAAGCAAAGATAATTTTCTATATTTCTTTTTCTTTAAATTTATCTATAGGGCATTTATTGAAAATAAACTTGTTTTCTTTATCAATAGGGGTATCACATGGTTTACAAACAAACATTCCAAATCTCTTAAGAACCTTATTAACATAGTTCTTTTGTGATAATCCAAAAACACACCAAGAACGATCCCAGTGTATCTATACCCTTAATAAAAAAAGAGATGTCACCAAGATTTTTCATTTTCAAAATTACATAATAGAAATCCCTTGATTTTCATGCAATAAGCCTATATCATTGAGGGAAGCATTATGTCATCAACAGTAATACCAGAAAATATGCTTACTCACACTGAACTTGTGATATATACAATTATCAACTGAATTCATCTCAAAACCAAATGAGATAATTATTTGATAAAATTTATGATACTATTGACGAGAAACCTGCTTAAACCTATAGACGGATTTCTTTAATTTGTAAATCATTTAACGTAGCTTAAGATCAAAACGTGTCACAAATTTCATAATAGTCTTTAAATAATCTTTCAAAGAAACCAGAGAGAAAATTTCTTTCATGTCAATGCATTCCTTTTGAGTAAAGTCATTTGTAACAAGATAAGTGTTATATCTCTCCACACCACCCTTCGAATTTCTCTTGGTTTTAAATATTGATTTACAACCAATGGAATTCACATTTTCAGGCAATGAGATAAGTTCGCAAACATCATTATCTTTCATGGACTTTATCTCTTTATTCATGGCATCAATCCATTAGAATTATTCTTTTGCATGGCTTGATGAAAGTCGATTAATCAAATCTTCTTCCATCAGTCCATGTCATCATTATTTTCTTGGAGAAAGACGTTACAGTCATCCGAAATTGCCTTTATCTTTTCTTTAGCGTATTTTCTTAATGACATTTATTCTTGAGGTTCTTGAAATTATTTTTTCTGGAACAATTTCTTAATTGTGTATAGGGGATTCTCTAGCATGGTATATTGTGGGATGATCTTACATTCATCTAGGAATTTTAGCAAAGGTCGTGGACATTTTTCTTCTGGTCCATCATACTGTCATAGTATTCACCACCACGGCCGATCTAATGTTCTTTATTCTTTTACTGATTTGATTTTCAACATCACCCTTGTATGTATTAAACATGTCAAATGATTATGATTTTTTATGAATGAGATACAGGAAGTCATTGCGAGAAAAAATTGTCTATGAACGTAATAATTGACTGAAACGAGTTCATTAAGAGTCCACTTCCCATTTTGACAGTTGGAACTGACCTTAAATTGAAGAATTGTGCATAAATAGAAATCAAAATCAAATGTATGAACAAATTATTAGAGAGCTCAAACTTTAACGCTTTTATTTTGAAGTAAGATTATACTTTTCCATGATGTACTTTCGTATATTTTCTTTAGCCTTATACTTTAGTGAAACCTAGTTTGCCAGAAACATACTAGTTTCGATCTTATCGCATTTTACAAAGCGGTTTTTTCAATTTCTTTAAGAAATTTATTGGCATTAGTTACATTATATAACACAGTGTCCCTGAATGTTGCTAAAATTTCACGCTTCATGATTATAAGACTTATGCGGTTTGAACGATCTCATTTATTTGAGTTCATTTTTATTAGCAGAGCTTTTATCCGTAAGAGTAGTGGATTGTTTAGTCCTAAACGTAATGTTTAGATCCATGCCGCCAAAAACGATACAAATGTTTCCTTTCCACCCCTTAAACTTTGGTTCAAACACATAAATTGAATTGATGTGGCAATCATTGTAAAAGTGGATGGATTAATTAAATAGAAAACTTAAACCTTATTAACATGTTCACATGAAAATCCGTATTGAGTAATTAATAAATTCAAATAATGGTGGACTCTATCACAAGAGATTGGACAAAACATTGACATCTAATTTTTTGATAGAAATATCAACTTGTAAGTGATTTCTTAGTGTGGTAATCAAATATTGATAATAAACCATATTAAACATTAAGTCTATTTTTAGACCGACTCAATGTTCACACAAAAAAATATTTTTATAATATGTCATAATTATTACCATATGTGTGTAAAAAATTTGATCAAATATTGACATTCCTTTGGGTGGATCAATACTTACATGACTTACATACACACCCACCGCCTTTTTAATATTCTAAATAAATTAATTTAGATAAGAGATTTTTATTCACTCCAGTCTCCAGCCAATGCTTAATTCATTGCGGCCGCAAATAAAGCCGTTGATTAATCTATCAAAAAAGGCAACAGAAGTGACAACCGTCGCAGGGTAATGCATAACATCTAATTGTTAATTAAAATTAAAATTGTAACTCCAACCCCTACTTTCTTCTCATAATATAAATTGCTATTATGCTATGTTTTTTCGTGCATAAACTCTATCCAAAATTAACAAAACTTTATCCAAAAGAAAAATCCCAAAAAATCTTAATTTCGAATTTTAGGGCAAAAATTCGCATCCTTAAATTTTAAAACACAAGGTATGAATTTCAACCCAAAAATTATTTATTTATTCTTGAGTTTAATATTGAATTAGTTCTGATACTACTTGTTAGAATTTTATAAAACTTTAAATTTTAAGAATGTGAAAACTTAATTATTTTATTGCCAAAATTTTCCATGTCAAATCATTAAGATGATTAATAAATGCAGAACATATCTATTGGAGATAATTATTTGATTTCAAATCTTGAATCTTGATTATTAGCTCTTTTGATGCTTGAGTTTTTTATCTTGATTTTGCTTCTTACTCCATAATCTTGATTGTCTTGTTTTTCGATTTAATTGCTCCATCCTTCTTCTTGATCGTGAGTTTTGGGTCTTCCTCTTTAATATGTCTTCTCCTATATTATTGTGTTGATATGATGATATAAGAATGAGAATTTGCATATGAATTGGGGACTATAATCTTATATATAGTTTTCTTATGTATTTGACACATCGTCAAATACAATCCTAATGAATTCAGTCTCTACATATATAATCCGACCCACACTTTATTTAAATGTCCTAAACTCAATAATTTAATTCTTTATTAAATCACTTTAATTGGACTTAACTTTAATCTAACTTTATACACAATTAATTAAATATGTAGGTCCACATGAAAAATTAATAAACCCAATAATTTCTCACTTGGATCACATATATTATCTTATAAATGTTTATATTCTTATGACATCAAAACTTTTGCTATCATAACTGAAACATCTCCGAACAATCTCATCAGTACTTATATCAATATAGGATCAAAGTGGTCTTCGTTAAAAGTATCATAACTAAACCCATCAATGATCATGTGTATCAATACAATCAAATGACATAGATCAAGTGTAGATGTGTAGCTTGAAAATTACATGTAATGTGATCCAAACATGCATATTTTCATCTAGTTCTACCTTATTTTTTTAATGAGGTCAACCATAAACTTTAATAGTGAAATTGTGTTAATCCAAAATTAATTCTTGAACAAGATCTAGAGTAAAGATTTGTTCCTAGTTCTGATCATTGTCAATTGCAACGGAAGAAATATATACATATTTTTTATCCAAGACAAAATTTTAACCTTATCTCCCCACGCAAATTCTACATTCTCAAGGAATCGGACATTTTACATTTCAAAAATTGACCTAATAGTGGAATCTTTTGAAAAATAATTTGTAACCGCTTAACAATTGCTTTACTTGCAATTTTGTTGAGAATCTAAGCTTAGTCTTTAGCGCTTCTTCTTAGAGAGATTCTGATGTACTATGGGACGATTCCACATTCATATAGGAATTTAACAAAAGGCCCTAAACATTGTTCTTCTGATCCATCATATCTATTATAGTATTCTCCACTATGGTAAGATCTGACTTGTTAAATGCTTTTATTGAGCTGATTTTTAACCTTAATCTTGTATGCCTTGAACATATCTAGTCTTTGGAATTTTTCATGGATGAGATATAGGTAGCTATAGTGAGAAAAAAATCGTCTATAAACATAATAAAATACTGTTAACCATTCCAAGAAACTGAATGAAACAACCTACATATATTGATATGAATTAGTCCTAAGACGTTTGAAATTCTATTGACACCTAATTTCCTTATATCTATTTATTTTCCCTTAATGTAATTAACATAAACGTTTAAGTTGGTAAAATTAAGGGGATTAAGACTTCATTCCGACGTAAGATT
>CAIGRL010114221.1:0-27813 GCA_903798325.1 Fraxinus xanthoxyloides
CACGGAACTCGGGGCGTTACATGGGGCCTTTTCTTTTGTCCCTTTTTTTGTTTTTTTTAAATGACGGTATTTATTAAGCCTCTGTTTGACAACAAATATTTTAAAATATTTTAAAAATATACTCATTTTCCTTTACATATTAAAATATTTTAAATGTAAATATAAAATTTTTCGTCAATTTTTAACTACACATTCTTTTAAAAATTAATATTCAAATTTTTTTTAAAAAAAAATTATGATCACCCATTAGTGGCTAATATTTTTCTTGGTTGGTAGTCAAATTTTTTTGTCCCATTTTGATAAAAATAATTATTATGTTAAAAAAGGCAAAATAATTACTTCGTCTCAGTGGTTCCCTTGTTGATTTCTCTATTCATATTGTACATCAATTATTGTACATATCCATAGGGAGACGTGAATAACATGTGCACAAAATCTTGCAAAAATATTTCAATGTTGACGGGGTAGACAACACAAGTCAAATAAGCTACTGATCTAGAATTGACATCTGTTCTTACATATTAATAATTGTTCAATATGTTTTTGATATATCAATATATTATTTCTTCCTAATAGATGGAAACAGCAAGCCACAATTATAGAGTGTATCGATGTGTCGAAAGAATATTTTGACATCTTGCTATGAAGATGTAGCACTTTGGTCCCCGTTATTTGATAAATAATATATTTTGAAATCTTGCATTAGTTTTATAGTGTTTATACTTTATATCAAACTCTCTTCATGTAGAAATTCAAACTATCAGATAATAGGAATTTATTCCATATAATTTATCTTCGGTTTAAATCAATCAATGACTACCCAATTTTATATTTCGTATCACGATGACTATCTAATTTGATTTTGTTTCACCATGTCCACCTAATTTCATATAACGTTTCACTATGACAATCAAACTTCTTTTCACAAATTTCACAAATTTTAAATGATGTAACATAGTAACTTTGCATTATATATATAAAATATATTTAAAAAAGACATTAAAATAAAAACATATTATAAAAACAAAACAAAATAAATATTTATTTAACAAAAAAACGTTACTTCAAAAATAAAATAAAAACTTATTTTAACAATTTATCTTCAAATCTTCAACACATATTTTTAAGGTGCGTGTTATATAGAGGTGGCAATCAGCTCGGCCATAACGCGTATGAGCTCTGTTTGGCTCGTGGCTCGTTTATAACTAAGCTCAGCTCGTTACTTGAGGAGCGAGCTCGTCTTAGCCCTCGAGCTCATGGGCCGGGAGCTTGTTCATTTTTCCCTTTTTTTAAGATAAAGTTTTTTTTAAAAAAAAAAGGATAAATACTCATATTTTATCCGGGTTTGGGACCGACTACTTAAATCTCGAGTATGCGGAGTTAAAAATTGTAATTTTTTACAATTAAAAAAGAAGAAGATAAACCCCCCTCCTTTATCTGGGTTTGGGAACGACTACTTCAATTTCGAGTATGCGGAGTTAAAAATTGTACACGAAAAACTTGTTACGAGTATAATTTTTTAAAAAAAATTAAAAAAGTATTATAAAATAACAATTTTTGATTAATATGGTTAAATTAAATATCCTTACTTGACGACATGTAATTTCGGCATATTTATCTTGCAGTCGAAAATGACCGTCTTATCAATCCTTCACGCACATTAATGCATCAAAAATATGTTCTTTCAATCAGCTCTGACTTCGGATAGAACCCTCTTACATGTACTAAAAGCAGACTTCGTAACTATAGTGCTAACCGGAGGTGTTAGTAGGTCTTTTGCCATCGCAGAAACCATTAGCCATCGTTGTTCGTACTTTTGTCAAAACTCAATTGCTTCTTCTGAACTTTCTTAATTGTTTTGTTATAGACATATTATGATTAAAATAATCAATTAATTAAGTAAGCAATGCATTTGAACTTACGTCCGATATTTGATTACATGCGGTAAACAATTACTACTAGAAGAGCCACCTGTATTTGCATCACATCTATATGAGTTAATGGGGGTAGGTTAAGAATTTGGCACATGTAGAATGGGTTAATTGTAAATTATAGAGGCATCCAGGTATGTGTGTGTGGGAGAAAAAGGTGCCTATTGATTCTATTTTAATACTATTTAAATTCCTTGATTTTGGGAAATTGGTAGCGATAGCCACTTTATTTGATTGATGGGAAAGGAAGTGAATTTTAAATTGTAAGGAATGATGTGATTTGAGACTTTTAGGGAGTAAATTAGACTACTACCTTTACTAGGGACTGTCCTCTACATATAGCCATATTAGTGTAAGAGATTTTCTCACTAAACAAATTTTCAACATGACAATAGTTGGAATAAAGATCATGAACGTGATTTTGTCACTTTTCAAATATTTGATCTAACGAGGTGGGATACTACGTGCAAGTTGTTATGTCCTTGCAATGTTATATATTTTTTTACATAATTTATTTCATGAAATGCTAATTGACTTGCAGGTCTCAACGAAATGAAATGTGAGATGTCCTTTGGGTTTTCTCAATATGTTGCACAGAAATGTGTTAGAGCATTCGATTGATCTCCGATTGCTCTTGATGAAATGATGGTATGGAATATTGTAAATTTATGTTTACAAAGTTATTATATGGTTTTGGATGCACATATCTTACTGAGTTTAAATTACTCATTCCTTCAAATTTTAAGATTTCAGGTTTGATCGGTTAACGTGGATAGTGGTTGGGCAGTGTGCGGTTGTCAAGTAATAAATTTTCAAGAAAAACATTCAATAATAAATTTTGTTAAGTTGTTCCGTGTTTAGGTATTTCCATTTAATGTTCTTAAATTCTTGACACTGTTTTATTCAATTCCATATATTAAGGTTCAAATGATTTAAATTCTCAGTTAAATAATTTCGCTTCGAGTATGATATTGAAATGGTATCGGTAACACCCCAAAATTTAAGTCAATAAAATCTGGGTCGTTACAAGGTGCCAGACTTTTGCTTTCGATGTAGACACTTTGGCCATTCTGATTAGAGATGTTCTAGAGGTTGGCATACCACACCACCTTCTGGGACCCTTTTTGTTGTTGACTAGACTTCTAGGCCTGTTCAGGCTAAGGATAACGATAAAGTGAAGGAGGTTGTGACTGCGCCTCACCAAAGATGGATGTCGGTTTATTCGCAATCATAAGAGACATGCTAGTACATCAAATGTGATTTCTCATTTAGCTCCTCTAATCTCTATTTCTATGGCTCCCAGTATCCCAGTCTCCACGGTTACTACAGCACAGACATTTGTTCCACATTCGGCTCCTATTTTTTTACCGCTCCACCTGTTATTAGCACTACCGCTCCACAGATTACGACTTCTATGTCGTCTGATCAGTCTACAGTTGAGCCTATTAGAGCGGATAACCATAGTTCGCCTGTTCTCACATCTATTGCTCATCCAGTAGCTCAGTCTTCTATGTCTATCAGCAGTGCCCCTTTGATTATTAGCTCTACATATCTTGACCCTTTATTGGAGGATATACTAGAGAGGCCACAGGGTTCGATTCTTTTGGATGTGCCGTTACATCTATATATTGTCATCTATACTACGTAAGGATCTTTATAATGGTACCTTGTTGATTGGAGATCCCAAGATCTTAGTTTGAAGGGATAACTAAGTCATGAAGATTCAATGAAGCACTTAGGAAATTGTTTCCTAACTCATTCATATGATATTGAAGTGCTTTTCTACAGAGTGATTAAAGGATAAGAAACTCTTTTAATGATTCTTATATCTTGATTAAGTCAAGTGCTCATTCCGTCTTATGTCTTAATAAGAGGTCACCTATGTAAGTGTGAAGTGGGGCCACTTCAATGAGAATTGCTCGAGGCTACAATTCTCTAAACACTTATGAAATAGAAGGGTGGTTCAGGGTCAAAATGAACTAAGTCATGAGAAATATGAACGGATTAGGGAAGACATATGTGTGATTATTGTGGTCTTGGCTTACACTAATGGCTAAATGGTTCAAGATATCACGTTCACCAATTGGGAAAATTTATTGGTCTTGGCTTACACTATGAAAGATTTTTGGAAATTGGTTTAGAAGATTGAAAATCTGGTTAAGTGTTAAAACAAAAAAATTGGAAAAGTGACTTTCGTGTCGACTTCAGCCAAATATTCGGACTTGATGCGATGGTCAAATTACAAATATAAATAGACCAACTTGTTCGACAAGAATAGATCATCATGGTATATTTGGAATCTCAAAATCAATTTCGGATGAATGAGAAATTGCGGTCCAAAGTTTGGAAGAAAAATAGAGGAAGCTGTCTGAAAAATTGACTAAGGTTGTTGCTAGCTTATGACCGGATGTCACTTGAGCGACAATCTAGCGATAAGCTAGTGAAAAAGTCTCTGTTTTTATTGATCGAGTGAGGCGATGATGACAAACTAGCGACAAGTGAGTGGTGCGACCTTTGGCAAGTGTTGCTGAGCTTGGGACACAATATTTCATTCACAACCCGTCATCCTCTATATATAGGATCCCTTGGACGTCCCTTTTGCATCCCATACCATATTTGCATTCCGAATTACATTAAAACTCTTGCAACTTACTTCCAAATTCATCAAAAACCATTTTCTTCTTTGTAGAGAGAAACTCTGTCAAAAGTTCGTCGTAACTTGTGGTTTGAAGTGCTTCTACCACAAGTTGAATCCATTGTATCTTGGGAGACAAGTGTTGTGAACCGTGAGCACTGTTGCGAGCCAATTTTTTCTTAAGGAAAAGAGTGAAAATCACTTGCCTCGAATTGTTTTTCTTTTTATTCTTCTATTCTTGATTTTTTTCATTTGTAGTTTTCATACTACATTCCCTATCACTAGACTATAGTGTTTAATCACGCTCTTACGGATTAAACTTTATTTTTTGTTTGTTCGATTTACAACAACCCTTTCATCCATACATATATATTTAGCCCACATCGCCAACAATGTTTGACTTTTGTGGGGTCTTTAGGTTAGGATCGATATAAGCAGGTAAGGGTTCATATGTTGATTTGCCTATATGTTGCTAGATTATACTTTAAGACAACACATAGGTGATTTTGGGCGATTTTTTGCCCATTAACTACCCAAAAATGAAAAAAAGAATCCGGCGACAAATGACCGGCAAAATCGTCGGACTTGGCCACCGGTTGACAGCCCCCAACTCCCCCTTCAATTAGCACCAAACATCTCATAAATCCATCAAGTAATCTGGTCGGAAATGCAGCTTATAATTTGTTGCCCATGAACCTGAAAATCACCTGAAACTCCTCATCCGGCCACCCCAATGACTGGAGCTCTTCACCGATCGATAGCCCTCCACAAGGCAACCAAACCTATGGCAGCAATTTCTCCCAATCAACTATTCAACAGCTGGATTTAAATCCAGAAAATGCCCCTATCGCGAAGGTTGCGACACCGCTGTAAACAACTCAAGATCCCGGCGCCGCTGGCGGATTCTGGTCTTGGACCACTATGGACGGGTGCGCCATCACCTGGCGCACCCAACCATACCATGGTTCATGGTCCATTTAGCCTTGAACCCGGTCAATTGGTGGCTGCCATGAAGAACCTGTTCGAAAATCTAGGGTTAAAAAATTCTGACTTTTCAAATCTGCTCAATTCATTCAATTCAACCAACATCCGCTCAATTCATAATGGTATGGATATGAGTAATCAATCAATTGCTGCTATTAACACCTTAACACCTCGAATTGATCTTGCCAATTTTCCCCAATGTGATGAAATTGTTAATGCTCCAATTGATGATTCTACTGATGTTATTGCACCTACTTCATCCTAAATACATTAAATTGAGGATATATTATGGTTACGGATGAGCCTCCAATTGAAGAAAAAAATAGCCAATTGACCCCCAATTGCATGCCTTGGGTTGCGGCCGCTACAAAGTTCCCTAATGTCAATTCGGGTGACCCGATTTTCTACTCATGACGAGGTGACTCCACCATCAAACTCTACTCCTCCATATGTTCTCGAGGTTCCCTTACCTTCGATCAATAGCTTGGTGAATCTCACCGCCAATTTTGAGTCTCCGTCCCGGCTTAAGCTTAAAACTAACTTAGCTGCCACTCTCCCAGCTAAAGAACTTCATGATCGATCTCAGCATGCTAGAAATTTGGGGAAAATTTCGAACCCACCATCTGTTGCTTGCCCACGTGTTGACCCATCTAGACCTCATATTTTTTCTCCTGGAGCTCTTGGTTCCACTCAGGCCCCTTGGTCTTATGCTGTTGCTGTCAATAACAAACCTAATGTAACTCAAGCTGAGAGGAGTCAGAAGAAATCATTTGCTACTGTACTACGTACTCCACAGGATTCTAGAGATCATAGTCTGATTTCCAAGGAACCATACATCCACCATGGTGAGCCTGCTATATTCTTTGAAGAGTCCGATGAACAATTCTTGGCTGAGGCATACAGGTTTACCTTTGTTGGTAAATTTGTGCACCGGAAACCTTCAATGATTTACGCTTTGGATTTACTGGTGATTATGAAATTGGTCTTAGAGATGATGCACATATTATTATCCACATGGCACACGAGGACGATTACTCACGATTATTCCTCAAACCCACTTGGTACATTGATGGATATCCTATGCAAGTCTTCAAGTGGACCCCTAGTTTTAGTCCACAATATGAGGCTCCTATTGTTTCTGTTTGGGTCTCATTTCCCTTATTGCCTATTCATTTTCGTGCCAAAAGCGCGTTATTTGCTATTGCTAAAGCTATTTGGCTGCCACTTCGTATTGACGAAGACACTTTTGACCTCCGACGACCTAGTGAAGCGAGGGTCTCTATTGAGGTAGACTTAGAGTGTAAACTCCCCGATCGGATTTGGATAGAGATGGAGAAGATGGGAGGATACTGGCAGTCGGTTGTGTATGACAAAGTCCCAGATTTTTGCTTCCATTGCAGACACTTTGGTCACATTGATTTGAACTGCTCTAGTGGTTCCCAACTTGCTCCACCTGTTACGGCCCCAGGCCATGGTAACCTCAATCATGGTCTTGATCCTGCTACGGCCAAGGATAAGAGAAAGGGTAAGGAGGTTGTGATAGCACCTCGTATGAGGTGGACACCTGTTAAGAGAGATTAGAGGAGACATGATAGTACATCCGGAGAGACCTCTAAGGCCATCCAACATATTGCTCCTCCCATTGATCTTAGTGGCTCAGCAACTACTATTGCTCCATCAGTGACATTTGCTACTCATATGGCTCCTACTTGCTTCGTTGCTCCACCCATCATTGATTTCTTTGAGGGTGGTCAGTTGTCGAGAGGATTTGCTGCTACGTCTATTGTTTTGCTTTCAAAGAGTGAGAATGCTTGTAGATGGACGAATTATCGTCCTATCATCCTGTGTATGGTGTTCAATAAACTTATCACAAAGTTGTAAAAAAACATATTGAGTTCATTTCTGCATTGTATTATTTCCCCTCAGCAGAGTGGTTTTGTCCCCGATCGACTTATTGGGGATAATGTTTTGTTGACCCAGGAGCTTCTACACACGTTAGATAATAAAATGAAAGGAGGGAATGCTATGCTGAAGCTTGACATGGCTAAAGCGTACGATTGTATGGATTGGGGATTCATTTGTTCTATAATGGAAGCATTTGGTTTTGACTAGTTGTGATTAATCCGATCAGACGATGTATATCGGAGTGTCGATTCTTAATGCTCCTAAATGGGTGGCTTCTTTTCTTCATCGCGGGGATTCAGACAGGGAGATCCTATCTCTCCATCCTTATTTGTTATTGCGGCGGACTACTTTTCTCAATTGCTTACCTAGAGGTTTCAGACATATTCTAGTAAGCAGTATCGACATGGAGGTAGTACTCTTATCTCTCTTCTTGCTTTTGCTGATGATATCATTATATTTACCAATGGACAGAAGAAGTCGATTAGAAGGGTCATCGATTGTTTGGACCATTATGAGGGGGTCTCTGACCAATTGGTGAATAGAGACAAAAGTGGTCTTATTTTGCCTCGACAGGCATCTGATATTCAGATACGGAGGTTAGTGATTTTGACTGGATTTTCACATCAGAGACTGCCTTTCATATACCCAGGAGTCCCATTGTTTAAAGGGGCGAAGATGAGCTTTTTGTATGATGATCTCATTATGAAGGTTAGGAGTAGGATTTCTAGATGGGCTTCACTCCTTCTTTCTCCTGGTATTACTCTACCAAGGTTCGTTCTTTCCTCCATACCACTGTATCTATTCCAGATTATGCGATCTCCTAAGGTCATTCTGAAAAGGCTGGAGAGTATATTTGCTCGATTTCTATGGGATTCTATGGATCATGTGCGTCGTCTACATTGGGAGAGTTGGAAGGAAATTTGCCTTCCCTGCTGATGAGGGAGGTATGAGCTTTAGACAATTACAGGATACAGTGAACAAATTTTCATTGAACCTATGGTGGCTATTCAGGTCTCAGAGTTCTTTGTGAGCTCAATTTTTGTTGGGAAAATATTATAGAGGGATACATCCGTTACTTGTAACATTTCCTTATTCAACCTCTTCTATTTGGAAGAGACTGAAGAGATTTGGACCATATGGCGAGACACATATTGTGTGGTGCCTTGGATTAGGGCAGATCTTTTTTTGGTATGATTCTTGGATGGGTGATGGTGATTCTATATTGACATCCATTTTCCTATACAGACAACACACATCTGCGACGGTGTAGGACTTTTTCGAGGAGACTGGATTGGATTTTAGGTGATTACTATAGGCTCTTCCATCAGCTATGTCAGAGCAGATTGCGGCCATTCCATTATGCCTTGATATCTCGAATCTCATTTTCTAGGGGACTACACCAGATGATAGATTTACTACTAAATCAGCATGGCAACTAATCCGCTCTAGAGGGCCAGCACATGATTCATTTCATCTATTGTGGAGCCCTATCATACCTTCTACCATTTTGTTCTTCTGTTGGAGATTATGGCAAGACTTAATACCAGTTGATGTCACTATCCAAAGGAGGATAGACAGTCAGTTTGCTTTTTGATGTCGTGTTGTTTAGAGATTCAGACCATCATTCATATTTTTACTGGTAGTAGTATTCTTGATCATGTTTGACAACATTTTGGAGCCTTATTTCAGATTACCATGCGAGCATGAGAGAGTGTCAGACATAGATTTCTTAGATGGAGGTATTCTGGATAGTTTGCAAGGATTGGGCACATTCGTATCATTATTTCTCTAAACTAAAAGACCAAAGAAAGGACTAAGAAGAATAATGCAAAGCACAGAACATACATATGAGTTCAAGACGTATTATTTGGAGAGTTTACCCCATGGTATCCTTCATCCATATTGGTGGACTATTCCGACTATTACATTGGTGTAATGACATGCCGTTTGCTATACTTTTTGGTATTTCTTTGACTCTTCCCTCATCTCCTTCCTATATCATGGTTTGGTGGCACACTCTATCATTTGGATCTGTCAAGATCAATGCCGATGGTTGTGTCAAGGATAGGTTTACGAGTATGAGAGGCATCATCAGGGATTACGCAGAAAATTGTATCAGGGCCTTCGCACCTCCATATGGTCAGTGTATGATATTAGAGGCAGAACTTAAAGCTATTCATGATGGGATACTACAAGCTAGAGATCTTAGTTTGCCAAATATTTGGATTGAAGCAGACTCTACTGTGACCATTCACTGCATCACCAGAGGTAGCGGACCATGGCCTATCCAGGGGATACTCAAATAGATTGGAGATATTGTTTCCTCTAACAGAAATACAGTTTCCCACATCTTCAGAGAAGGAAACTAAGTTGCCGATGCACTTGCTATCGAGGGTTGACATCATTGTAGATACCAATAGTATGGTTTGCCCAACATTAGAGTTTGATTTTTTGTTTCTCCCCTTAACTTTAATGTTTGCTCACATTTGCACTTCTTGTAAGGGAAGTAGTACTTCCTTTTTCATTACTTTACTTTATTTTTACTGTAAGGGAAGTAGTACTTTTTTTTTTACTGCTTTACTTTACTTTTGTTGTAAGGAAGTAGTACTTCCCCATTTATTACTTTGCTTTATTTCAATTGTAACCACGGTATTCATCTACTACAAATGAGGATATATTAATAAAATCTCGGAGGTACCACCCTCCTTTCACTAAAAAAACGTAAATGTAGTCTTCTCCTGATCATCTGGAGCAACTGCAATCTGATTATATCCTGAGTACCCATCCAAGAAGCAATAATGTGAATGCCCCGCAAGTCTTTCCAACATCTGATCAATGAAGCGTAAGAAAAAGTAATCTTTTCGAGTTGTATTATTCAAATTCATGTAGTCTGTACACACTCTCCATCGACTGACCTTGTCGGTATCAACTCATTATTCTCATTATTTACTACTGTAATCCTTCCTTTCTTTGGCACAACATGAATCAAACTAACCCACTTGCTATCATAGATTAGATATATGATGCTGGCATCAACGAGCTTTAATATCTCTATTCGCATGACATCCTTCATGGTGGGGTTCAATCTACGCTGATTTTTCATTCTTGGCTTATACTCTTCCGCCATCAAGATTTTGCGCATGCATATCGATGGACTAATCCCTCTAATGTATACTATAGACCACCCAATAGCTGTTATATGTTCGCATAAAAGTCTTAGTAATGCGAACCCTGTAGCAACGGTAACTACGAAACCCACAACTAGATTGATGCGGAACCCAAGAACGCCAATTAGATTCGATTTTGGACTTGAACCCAAGGATAACAAAGATGCGTTGAACTCCTTGATTACACAATGAAGAACACACGATCAGATGTTTTGAACGCCACAAGATTTAGCTTTTGATAAGTTCGATTTGTTGTTTAATTGAAGAAAAAGGGAAATCAATAGCCTCTCAATTAATAATTTTCAAAAGTCCCCAATACAATGAATGTCTTTAGTATTTATACCAAACCCTAGAATTAGGTAAAAACGTACATAATCTCATAAATAAGGTAGGAGATGGACTAAACATAGAATTCTAGTATAAAAATTTTCTCGGATGTTGGGCGCGAGGGTGCCACTACCCCCTATTTTCCAGGTCCAGTTGCTCGAATCAAGCTCATCCATCTCGATTCCGGCCTCGACCCCAATATGCAACTTGCTCCAATCTTCATCACGATCGCTATATCGTCAACCGTAGCTTGAACAAGCAATGTCATCGCTTCTTTCACATGCTTTGCCCTCGATCGAGTCATCGGTTCTTCTTCTACTAGCAATGGATCCTTCCCCGGACTTATCCTCATCTCGATGGCATCTTGGATCAAAACCCTGCAAGACAGAAATAGCTCCCTATAGTAATGACCAGGCACAAACCGTTTCCTCATAACCGCCTTCAATTCATCCCAAGTATTTATAGTCCTCTCTAGATTTCGACAACGTGAAGTAACCACTTGATCCCACCAAGTGATGGCATAATCAGTGAATTCCAACACCGCAATCTTCACCTTCTTATCCTCTGAATAGCTATGACAATCAAAAATCAACTCCACATTCTTCTTCCATTCTAAATGTACCTCGGGGTTACTCTTACCCTTAAATTGTGGAATCGTCATTTTTACATTACCTAAATTACCATCAGCTTCACCTCCATGATTATGTCTACGTCGCTCAAACCTATCGCCTCTATGCCTCATTTGTTCCATCCCATCCCTTTCATATTCATCTTCACNTCCTAATAGCTATGTCAGTCGACTATCAACTCCACCTTCTTCTCCCATTCTAAATATGCATCGGGGTCACTCCTACCCTTAAATTGTGGAATCGTCATTTTTATATTACCTAAATTACCATCAGCTTCACCTCCATGATTATGTCTACGTCGCTCAAACCTATCGCCTCTATGCCTCATTTGTTCCATCCCATCCCTTTCATATTCATCTTCACCCCCACTCACTACCGATCTCATGTTCATCCATCCTAAGAACTCGCCTACTCGCCCTCCTATCGTGAGGTACATTCGCTGGTTGTTCTCTACTAAGATTTACCATTGAAGCATTCAATTGCTCCATCCTTGCTCCCAGATCCATCAACAACCGTTCAAACATATCCATCCTATCATCCTACAAATTGGTCTGATTACCGTTCATGCTGGAATGTGAGCTTTCCATGTCTGACACTTTCTCAATTTCTGCCTCACCAAGTTCACTCAGAATCACTCAATTGACTTTTACCCTCTAATAATCTCACCCTCTGCCTTTTACCACTCAATGCTTTCATCAAGTACTTCCAAAGACAACAATGAACTCTCCAGATCAAACTTGTGACTTCAAAAACCAAATGTGTGGATGATTGTGACTCAAGAGGAGTATAGAAATTTTGGAATAACAATGGGAAGAATACAAGAACAAATTGGATGACAAAACAAATTAGATGACAATGAGAAAACACAAGAGAATTTCAGTTATAAATTTAACTCAAATTGGATGATAACAACAAATTGATGATTCAACGTTTGTAGAATGTTGGTAGTAATCAATCAAACAAACTTCAATTTTTCTGTATGGATGAACAGTATCGTACGTGAACAGTAATTTGTTTTTTCACAGATAAACAGTAACTGGATGAACAATAACTTTTTTTTAACACGAGATTATACTACCAACAAGAAATTTATGGATCTAAGAATTGGAAATGAAGAACGACTCAATAACACGAAGAAACTACGGAAAAGATGAAATTTACTGACTCAACAAGAAAATAAAGGATATAACCTGATAGAATTGGAGCCAAAGCTCTAATACCAACTGATGCGAACCCCGCAGCAACGGTTACTAAGAAACCCACAAAAAATAAAAAAATTCCCGGATGTTAGGCGTGGGGGCGCCATTACCCCCTATAACACGCGGCTTCAGTTGGGCGCAAGGGCGCCACTACTCCCTGTTTTCCAGGTTCAGCTGCTTGAATCAAGCTTATCCATCCCGATTCCGGCCTCGACCCCAACATAGAACTTGCTCCAATCTTCGTCACGATCGCCATATCATCAATCGTAGATTGAACAAGCAATGTCATCGTTTCTTTCACCTATTTTCCCCTCGATCGAGTCATCGGTTCTTCTTCCACTAGCAATGGATCCTTCCCCGGACTTGCCCTCATCTTGATGACACCTTGGATCATATCACTTAGTAGTATTTGCTCTTCCAACTTGGTCATCTCATTTTCAATGATCACAGAGAGTGTGGATAACTCTCCCAAGTAAGCATACCTCAGATGTGATGGAAGTTGCTTGGGTTTAAGATTTGTTACTTTTTGAATAGAAGGGAGTGTTTTACTAGGTCCTTTACCAAGTTCTCATAGTTTCTTCTTCTGATGGGTGGTACAATAAATGTGATCTTACTTATCTCTTCAACTGTTGATTTTTTATCTTGTGAGCACACAAGAAGATTCTCCAAGTGGTCTTGAGGGTACTCAAGAAGGAAAGTCTCCTGCACGACCACATCTACCATATCAATGCGCACACAACTATTTGATTCAGTAGGATACTTGATTGCACTGAAGACGTTGAATGTCACCTGCTCATCATTCAATCACATCATCAATTGTCCCTTCTGAACACCTATTAAAGCCCGACATGTTGTAAGGAATGATCTTTCCAATATCAATGGCACGTCCTTATCCTCCTCAACCATGTCCAAAATGACGAAATTTGCCCGTAGATAAATTTATCTTCCTTCACCAGTATATCTTCAATAATTCCTCTGGGGAATTTTATGGACCCATCTGCCAGCTGTAAATATATCGATGTTTCCCTTGCCTCTCCTAAGTTTAGTTTCCTAAAAATAGAGTGAGGTATAAGGTTAATATTGGCACCTAAATCACAAAGAACCTTATCAAATGTCATGTCACCAATGGTATAAGGGATAATAAAAATCTCTCTGTCCTTTAGTTTAGGTAGAAGCTTATTTTGTAAGATGGCACTTCATTCTTCATTCAACATAACCATCCCCAACTCCTCCAACTTCTTATCATCTTTGTAAGTATATCTTTCATGAATTTTGCATAGCTGGACTTTTGTGTATTCACAAATGGTATATTGATATGCATTTTTTTGAATATCTTAAGGACTTTTGAAAACTGCTTATCTAGCGTATACTTCTGTAGCCTATGTGGAAATGAGAATGGTTGAACGATTTCTTTGGCGGGAGCGGTTACTTTAACCTTTAGATCTTTTGATACTTTCTCTTATTGTTTGTACTACTCAAATTTCTTCTAGTGTTCCTCAACAGGGGTAGATACCTTCTCTTCTATAGTAATTGGTCTCTTTACATTTATCTCACATAAATATACCCCATTGCAAATAGTTATAGCCTTGCAGTGCTCTTTTGGATTCATTTCAATGTCATTGAGCAATGTTCGTGGTAGTCTATTTTGAAAGTGCCTTTGTTATCTGTCACATCTGATTCTCCAAATTTTTTATGGTAGTTACCTGAATTTGTAAGCTTTTATCCATATGTTACATGTGTTGAATAGATATTTTTGTCAACTTAGTCACAAGATCTTCTAATGAAAACTTCTTCTCATTTTACTGAAAACTGGCGGGGCAGTTTGTTGTGGTACGATCTGAGCACCCTGGTTGTTGCTCCACTGAAAACATGGGTGGTTTCTCCAGCCTGGGTAATAGGTGTTAGGATTTAGATTGTATTGCTACCTTTGTAGTTCACATCCTCCACCGTCTAAATAAAAGGAGATCCTACATTACAATCAACACTCTTGTAGTTCCCTCTACAATGTTTGCATTTTGGTCCTATGGTCTGGGCTACGTTCATTTGATCCACCTTATGTGCTAATGATGCCAACTATGCTGAAATTCCTGTCAAGGAATTAACTTCAAATACCCCAATAGCTTTTTTTCCACTCGTCCTTTCAGTAGGCTAGAGTGCACTGGTGAATGCCAAATCCTTTATAATTTGGTAGACTTGATTCGCAGTTTTTTTGTGATAGAACCATCACATGTTAAGTCTACATTAGCCATGCTTATCGAATTTAGACCAATATAGAAGTACTGCACTTGATGCCATTTCTGCAATCCGTATTGTGGACATTAATGGAGTAAACCCTTGTATTGTTCATAAGCATCTGAATAGCATTCTGAGTCTAGTTGTTGGAATGTAGTAATCTCGTCTCTTAGCTTTGCAATCCTTTTTGATGAAGAATATTTGCTAAGAAATTTTTGACTCAATTGGTTTCATATATTGACGTTCTAAGGTGGACAAGTGTCTAACCACTCTCTGGCTAAGTCTATCAAGCTGTATAGGAAAAGCCTTAGTTTGATTGCTTCACTGGACATCCATGGATACTCGATATTGCACACATGTCCAGAAATCTTGATACATGAGCTTTGGGATTCTCTGAAACTCTCCCAAAGAATTGAGCGAGTTTTAGATCATGTTGATCACATCATTCCTCAGGTGGAAGTTTGCCTAACCAAACGCCAGATATACTATGCTAGATTGACTTTCCACAATTGGTGGAACCATATACTCCTACATTAGCCTTGCATTTTCATTAGATGCAGCCATATTCGGTTATGCTGCTTCCAGATTAGCCTCTATGAAATTTGATTCAGATTTCCCTTTGCCATATCTTTCTCTTTCCCTTTTTGGTGTGTTTCCAACTATTGTCTTTTTCGAAGGTTGAATATTCATTCGATCTCCAAGTCAAATTAAGCAAGATCATTGATTCTTGAACTTCGCATACAAGGTCTTGAAAAAGTAAGTAGGAAACACTATAATGTTTTTTAATAAACTAAACTAAAAAATAGTAAAATTCATATTAAAGTTAAAATTAACTAAACATATCAAAAACAGTAGTCCTCGGCAATGAAGCCAAAAACTTGACCTTCTGAAAACCCCCACGTGAACGGGATCATGATCAAGTAATATAATAGTGTATAAAGTGTCGAACCCATGAGGACTACATGTTTTATCGACTTAAAATTAATAAAATCCTTAATCGAATAGTAATAATGACTTTTAATAAATCTATGTCGAACTTATCACGTACTAGAAATCAAAGTAAAAGTTTATCAAATTTATGAAATGCATTACTAAAATATAGAATCCTCCTTGTTAATCCATTTTTAGCACAACAATTAAAATGAATCTTGTTATCATATGAGTTAGTCGAAGTTCCAAATTTATTTAAAAGCTTCTCTCCAATCCTATATGTGACATTTCTGTATCTCTATAAAAGATACTAACATATAAGAAAGCATTAAATGAGTTAGAACATCTAAAAATCATGTGAAGTATAGAGGTATATATGTATCATCTATCAAACCTCAAAATACTTATTAATACATGCTAGCGATCCCATTATCTCTCTTCGATGACAATAAAATCCATAAACAATTCAACTAATGATCATTTAATTGAAAAGCGAGATAAACCATAATAAACATTCACGCGTTCAAACAAATTAATGTCAAAATAATTAACTAATATTAAAAATTTCAAAACAAGGGTTCATATATATCTTAGCAATGTAAAAATCTAATCTAGAATAATGTTGAAATTAAACATGCAAAAGTGGAACGACATCACCAAAAATTGACGAAACGTGATTGATTTTAATTGAAGCTGCCTTTTTTCTTCTCTGTTTCGGCCTCTCTCTGTGTGTGTATCCACAACGCAGCCGCTCAGTTTTTTCTCTTTTTTTTTTCTCCTCAGTTGCCTCTATATGAGTACGGTAAACATATAATATTTAGCAGCCACGCCTAATGTTTGCTTCCAAGTCTTCAATTCTTTCATGTAATGCAAGTTAGTCCTTATACTTTGAATTTTGTCATTTTTCGTAACCTCTTGCTTCTTTCCTTCGGTTCCTTTTTCATTCGTAAAACTTCACCTATTAAACATAAAATACAACAGTTTAGAATGCATTTTGTCAAAAGGACTATAAAATATCTTTATTTTAGGTCTTCAGTAAGTATAAAAAAATGCAATTATCATTTAGAACAAAAAGAAAACTATATATTTAATCCAAACTAATTTATTCAGATGTCAACCACTGTAACTTTCGAAATTCAACTCCAACCGACTCGTCTTGATCATCATTCATCCATATTCTCTTTGGATGCCTCCTTGAGCGATTTTTCTTTAGGTTCAGCTGCAAACGTACAAAGTATTCCCAGTGCATTCATGACGCCAAGAACAATAATGGAGTTTTTCACACCAATGCCAAGTGGATAGCCAGCGTATGTTTTTTAGGCATCTTCTCTTTTGGAAGCATAGAGAAATCCATAAGCTCCGACAACGGTGCTAGCCTTTTCGGCAACTGCTGATATTCCATGGCATGTTGACCGAAGCCTGGTTGAGAAAAGTACGTGTGCACATTATAACAAATTCAATCTTGTTCGCCTTTTCTGTCTAGTGTTGGTAAGGAATGGCTATGGCGAACATGAAAACTGTCGTGAAGAAGAAGCCCATTAATTGGATTGCGAATCGTCCAATAATATAAATAAAGACTATTGTAGACCAGTAGACTTGAACAGTACTTCATAGGACAATTACGATTTGTGCTTTAGAAATGCCAAAAACCTCATCAATTGCGTTCAGGGTTTTGGCTTGTGGATCCATCCAACTGCAGTGAAAATGTATTTCTGGAAAGATTTTGCCTGCAAAAACCAATGCCTAGAAAAAAAAAGTAGTTGTTCCAAATAAGTAAAGGCCATGGCGGTGAATAAATTATTTGGAGAATAAACCGAATAATTCGATTTTGTACAAGATTTTGTACTTTCTCTTCTTGTGCTTCGAGTTCAACATTCAACACTCTGCCCATGTCTTGAGCTGCCGTTTTACGTATTTAGCCTCCAGGGCAGTGTAACGAACAATCTCTGGCATATTCATCCGCCAGTAGTACGTCGGGCAGCTGGGAGAGCGCGAAACATTAGAATTTGTTGATAGTTGTGTAACGCTTTTATTGTCATCAAACCAATGTTTTTGTTATCATTTGTCCTGTGTTTTGTATACTTATTTCTAGCCTATGTTATATATTATAATTTAAGCAAAGTATGGTCCTGCAACAAGTTAAGTTGCTTTCATGTAAGGTTAAGCGGTAGTAGGTGGAGATAGTTGTTGAAAAATACTTTTGTGATGTATGATTGATTGTATAAAACCTCCAGCCGTGTAAAACCTCAAAGTGTGAATAAAAACTTATCTTTTCTCCTCTTTGTTCTTCATATACCTTCAGCTGTATCAAAGCTTGATCTGATCTTTGAAGAAGCTGCAAAACGGTAGTGTTCTGAAAGAAAACCAGAGAGCTTCCCTTAATTGAAATAGCTGAGTGTTTGGTGAGTGAGTGAGATAGCTTCAAGTAGCTTTTCAACACCATTACCTTCTGGTTTATAGGAGAAAACTATGATTTTTAGGATAGAAAAATGAAAGCATATTTGAAGACTTAGGATCTGTGGGAAATCACATAAACAGGAACAAAACCGCCACCATTAAGAGCTAATCCAATCATTGCTCAGTTGAAGCAGCATAATGAAGAGATAACAAAGAAGTTTAAGGCCCTTTCTTGCATTCAATTTGCTGTTTCAGATGCAATTTTCACTAGGATCATAACCTGTGAAACTACAAAAGAGGCATGTGACAGATTAAAGGAGGAATTCCGAGGCAATGAAAGAACAAGACAGATGCAAGTGCTAAACTTTAAAAGGGAGTTTGAAACCTTGAAGATAGACACACAAAAATGGTGAAGGAGTTTGTTGATAGGCTGATGAAGGTGGTGAACCAAATAAAGTTCTTGGGAAAAGATTTACCAGATAAGAGGGTTGTAGAAAAGGTGTTGATAAGTTTGCCTAAAAAATCTGAATCCAAAATCTCCTCTCTTGAAGACTTAAGAGACCTGTCAAGCATATCATTGGCTGAGCTTTTGAATGCACTCCAAGTTACAGAACAAAGGAGACTCTTTAGGCAAGAAGAACAGGCTGGTGGAGCTTTGTTTGTTAAAGGTAAACATAAAGCTCAAACCAATTTTGGAGTGAAGAAACCACAACATGAGAAGAAAGAGGTTGAAAACAACAAAGGTGCATGCAGGGATGCAAAGTATCCTCACTGTCCTCATTGAAAAAGAAAAGGTCATTCTCCAAAGTGGTGTTGGTTTAGACTTGGAGTTCAATGCAGAGCCTGCAAGCAGTTTGGTCATATGGAGAAGGTATGTAAAAACCAAAAGGAGAAGAACGATCTGCAGCACGCTAAAGTAGTAGAAAATCAATAGGAGGAGCATCTTTTTTCAACCATAAACTACAGAGTTGGCAGTTGGGTTGAAATTTGGTTGCTAGATAGTGGATGCACTAATTACATGACTTTAAACTCAAGCGTCTTTGTGGAATTAAACGATGCATACACATCAAGAGTAAGGTTGGAAATGGAGAATATGTAGAAGTGAAAGGAATTGGGAAAGTTTCTATCCAGACGCCGATGAGGTATCAAATTTATTTCTAGTGTACTCTATGTGCCTGATATAGATCAACATCTGGTAAGTGTTGGACAATTGATTGAGAAGATTTATACCTTAATATTTAAGGACAGTAGTTGCACTATATTGGATCCTAATAACCTTGAGCTGGTGACAATTGAAATGAGACATAGAAGCTTCCCTTCGGAATGGAAAAATAGAAACTCTCATGCTCTCACCAGTACTTTGATTGAGTCTTCCATGTGGCATAAACATTTTGGACAATCTAATTATACTTCACTCAAGCACTTGAATGAACTAGAACTTGTGGAGAATATGCCAAAATTAATGATGATGCTTGTGTTTGTGATGTTTGTCAATTAGGAAAGCAAACCAAGTTGCCATTTCCAAAAAATCAGTCAAGAATGCTTCAAGTAAACTGGAATTATTCCATTATGATGTTGTGGTCCAATGAGAACACCAACTCTAAATGGCAACATATATTTTGTTTTCTTTATAGATGATCTAACAAGGATGTGTTGGGTTTATTTTCTGAAAATGAAGTCTGAAGTTGCAATAGTTTTTCAGAAGTTTAAAAACTTCATAGAGAATGAAAGTGACTTCAAGATTAAGGACATATAATGGCACTGAATACACATGTAGCTAGTTTGACAGATTCTGTGATGAAGTTGGAACCAAACAACAACTGACTATTACCTATTCACCTCAGCAAAATGAAGTTTGTGAAAGGAAGAATATAACAGTTATGGAGATGGCTACATGTCTGATGTTGGATAAGAAGGTACCAAAGGAATTTTGGGTTGAAGCTATGAACACATCCTTAGACATTCTTAATAGACTACCAACTAAAGCATTGGACAAGAAAACGCCCTATGAAGTATGGTATTAAGTGAAATCTGATGTGGCTCTCCTGAAAGTGCTTGGAAGCATATGTTATACTCACATTCCTGATGCAAAAAAGGATAAGCTGAGTCAAAAGGCTGAAGTTGGTGTTTTGGTTGGTTATTGTAGAAATGCAAAAGGATATAAGGTATATAATCCTCAAACCAAAAAGATGATGTCCAACAGGGATGTCAAAATTGATGAAGATTCTTCATGGAATTGGGAATCAAGTACTGTGAACAGATTGGAGGTTTCAAGATAGGTTCCACCAGAAGAGGATGCTGCCATCAATGAAGTTGAAGATAAACCTAACAGTTGATCAGATTCAGAAAATGAAGTGATCAAAACTAAATCACTTGAGGATGTATATGCTACCTGTAATTTAGCCGTGCTAGAGCCTTCAAACTTTACTGAAGTAGCTGATTCACAAGGGTGCATAGACGTAATAAAGGAGGAGCAAAAAGTTATTGAAAAGAATAACATGGGCACTGGCTGACAGACCAAAAAACAAGAATGTAATTGGAGTTAAGTGGGTGTATAGAACCAAGCTGAATGCTGATGGTTCTATCAATAAACTTAAGGCCAGGCTAGTTGTGAAAGGTTATACTCAGCAATATGACATTGACTTCACTGATACATTTGCTCCAGTGGCAGGTTTGAATCAATAAGGATGTTGTTTACCATAGCTGCTCAAAAAGGCTGGAAGATGTATCAGTTGGATGTGAAATCAGCCTTTCTAAATGGACACTTAAATGAAGAAATTTTTATTGAGCAACCAGAAGGCTTTCTTGTAGTTGGAAAGGAGGATAAAGTGTATTTCTTGAGAAAAGCATTATACGGCTTAAAGTGGCTCCAAGGACCTGGTATAGAAGAATAAATGATTACCAGGCAGCTTTGGTTTCATCTAAGGCATGAATGAGCAAACACTATACATAAAGCAAGTGGAGAAGGAATTGATCATCATATCCTTGTATGTTGATGATCGTCTGGTTACAGGCAGCAATGCAACACTAATTGAAAATGTGAAAGATGAAATGAAGAGAGTGTTGAGATGACTGACTTGGGAAAAATAAAGTACTTCCTTGGAATGGAGATGGAACAATCACAAGATGGAATCTTTGTTTGCTAAAGAAGATATGCTAAGGAAGTTCAACATGGAGAATTGTAAGCCAGTTAACACTCATCTGGTTCTGAATTTGAAGCTGGTGAAAGAAGATGGAGCCAAGACAATAGATGAACAATTTACAGAAGTTTGGTTGCTTACTTGCTTTATTTAACGACAACAAGACCTGATATCATGTTTGTAGTAAATATGTTATCCAGATTCAGACAAGAACCAAGTGTAAATCATTTCCAAGCTACTAAGAGAGTGCTAAGATATGTTAAAGGAATAGAGGAGATGAGCATCAATTTCAAGAAACCAGGAACTCTATTTTTAACCGGTTTTACTGATAGTGATTGGGCTGGATCAATTGATGACATGAAGAACACCTCTGGCTATGTGTTTTATGTTGGTTCAAGCATTGTTTGCTGGAATTCCGTCAAACAAAAAACCATGGCTCAATCAACAGCTGAAGCGGAGTATATAGCTGCATCTGAGGCTACAAATCAAGCAATCTGGCTCAGGAAAGTGATGGAAGATCTGAAGTATAAACAAACCGAGGCAACAAACATTCATTATTATAATCAATCAGCTGTTGCCATGGTAAATAATTCGGTGTTTCATGGAAGGACTAAACATATCAAGATCAAATATCACTCAATCAGGGAAGCACAAGAAAGGAAAGGAGTGGAGCTGAAGCCTTGCAATTCTGAAGATCAATATCTTAACATTTTAACAAAAGCTTCGCCTAAAGGAAGATTTGAAACATCGAGAAATTGTCTTAGTGTTTTCAGCAAAAGTGTCAAGGAGGAGTGTCTATAGTTGTGTGACACTTTTGTTGTCATCAAACCAATGTTTTTGTTATCATTTGTCCTATGTTTTGTGTACTTATTTCTAGCCTAAGTTATATATTATAACTTAAGCAAAGTATGGTCCTGCAACAAGTTAAGTTGATGTCTTGTAGAGCTAAGTGGTAGTAGGTGGAAATAGTTGTTGAAAAATACTTTTGTGATGTATGATTGATTGTATAAAACCTCCAGCCATGTAACACTTCAAAGTGAATAAAAACTTATCTTTTATCCTCTTTGTTCTTCATATACCTTCAGAATTTTACGCCAATATAGTTAGCATGTGGCACCAATGAGGCTGTAGCATTATCCTCATAGGCTGGCTGGAGCCTATGAGGATAAACTGCAGCAATGAAAGCTCCATGAGTTTTCTTGTTGGCACATTCGGACGTGATTGTGGTTGAAAGAGGATAATCACCTCGAATGCCAAACCTTACCTATAATTTGAAGAAACAAAGTGTAGTCAGGACACCTTTTAGGTTTGATCCTTAACATAAGCTCAAGGCAACTGAGCATACAACCATGAGAATTAGAGTTATACCATATAATTCTTCCGGCCTATCTTTTCGCTAAGCCAACCAAAGAATAGTTGCCCGACTAGGGTTCCAATGAGGGCCACACCGGTGATGGAAGCTGAAACAGGCGGAGATAATGTACATGGCTTTGGTACACCTGGCTCTGTATAATATATACGCCCAGTAACTTGGTCACTAAGGAAGTGCTAAAAAGATCTTAGGCATCTGTGAAGAAGCCCATTCCAGCAACATGAATTACAAATTTTTACCCTCAAGATCATTAATTTATTTTCATAGACTACCATTGCTAGATTAATGTGAGGTGAAAGCAACGATAAATTCCTCGTTGCATGTTCAAATGTGAGGTGAAACTTTGAAAAATGAAAAAAGTTGCAATTTCTATTGGTTAATTATTCAATTTCTTCCATTATTACTGCAGCAATATGCTATATTCTTCAAGATTTTCTCAACAAATTAACCTTGCTCGTGATTTGAACATCAACTAATACTAGGGTAGCTTACAGTTATCACTATCACGCAGAGGCATGCATATTGAGTTAATAAGAAAAAAACGAATATATGTGAGAAGAAGTTTAAACATGTTGGGCAAATAATTGTCAAACGACCTCACGGGTTATGATGTTAAAGCAGTAAAATATATTCAGTCGGCATCGACCAAATGATTGAATGAAATATCGACACCTCAATGAAGACGACCTGACCCTAAAACCAAGCGGACCATTGGAAGCAGCCTAATTTAGTTAGTATTGCCTACGATCCATTTCATCTCTTCTTAGACGGCTTATAAGCATAGCTCATTTACTGATACCTAGCCCATTTGTTTATCTATATTGGGCTTGGCACATTACTATAACCTAATGTTCCCATTATATATGTTACCCTCGCCTTTATCTTGGTGGTGACAGTGTATTGTTAAGCTTCCCATCCTTCGTAAAAAATTGGTTGCTTCTCTATGTGATTTGCACTTCCTTTTTTGTTTATTCTCTTAGTGGTGACCGTGTACCGTTGAGCTTCCCATCCTTTGTAAAAAATCGACTGCTTCTGTGATTTGCACCTTCTTTTTTCTTCACTCTCTTCTACCTTCGTGGCTATACTAATACTTTGGTGTATGTTCTGTGAGGGCGAACCATAGCAACCAAGAAGAGGATTCGATTGGAGGCTATTTGGGTTGTGGTTGTTATTGAGGTTGTTGATTGAAGGTTTGGAAACTGAGCTAAGAACAACCATTTGTGTTAAGTCTTCCACTACATATTGTACAAAGCTTGTAGTGGGTTATTTAGATCCAAGAATCGAATAAAAATCGATTTTCTCTTTAATCAACCGGAGCTAAAAGCTTCATTTCCAGCCAAATCAGTCACCGGTCAGACAATCAGAGATCAGATGCAAACTAAGCATGTAGAAGCGCTCCTCCCTGTGTAGAGTATGGGGACGACGATGACCAACTATAGCATGCATCTTTGGCGGCGGTTGCTCATACTAATTTTTTGAACGTACTAATATTTTTAATTTCATGTTTCAAGTTATACAAAAAAACATTTGGTCGGTTTTTCTTGTGGATGCTCGATTTTTGATCATTGGCCAATTGCATTGGTACATTTGCTGAATCTTTAGGGTGAATAGTGGTGGCTCTAAAGCAGGAAACTCACATCTTTCGATTTTACGGCCTTCAGACATGGTCCACTTTGGTAAATTAACTTATCTCATTTAATTTTCAACACTAGCACGTCATCGTGTTAGATGACAATAAAAATGTGGTTACCCTATGGGTAACCATTGTCTGTGCTAGAAATTAGAAACTACTTTCTTTTTATTGTTACGTGATTAAATTGTTTATTTGATAAAAATTAGTTTATTATCTCTGTGATAAGTAGTGTGTGGAACTGTTTGGTTGACATATCTCTTGTTGCACCGTTGATTTCTTTAGAATACATAGACTTTACCCGTTTGAACATTCCTATGATCTAAGATCGACAATCGTACAAAACACTGGGAATCTAGTACAGTGTATGTTGTTTGAGACCCTATGTCTACTTTGTGTGACTTAATTTTGATTATGTGCATTTCTGATTGATTTGTGAAAAATGACAACTCACAATTTTTATTTGAAATTTTTTAACAAAAATGTGTGATTTTTCAATCTGATAATAAAAAATGAGAGGTATTTTGATTCAACAAAAGGTTTCAAAAGCAATTGATGACAATTTTTCACTAATTTTTCTAAAGAACAAAAAGAAAGAATTCGTTAAGCTTGCTTATACTTCAATCATCTTACACTTGTTTAACGTCGTTTTGGGAAAAGTGGGTAAATTAAAAACCACTAACGAACTTTGGAAAAAATTGGAGGACTTGCATTTGTTCAAATCTACTCCAAACAAGCTTTGTTTACTTGAGCATTTTTTTTAGTTTTGAAATGGATCATTCAAATGATCTTGATGATAATTTAGACGTATTTAACAAACTTGTTCAAGAAATTCTTAACTGTGAAGTGAGACCTACAAGGCTATAAGTTTGCTTAATTACATACATGTTACTTATAAGGAAGTTAAAAATGCAATTAAGTATGGTAGAGACACTTTGACGCCTGAAATTGTCATTGACTCACTTAAAAATAAGGGGATGGAGATTAAAGCTGAAAAACATAACAAGAGAGGGGATGAGATTTACATGATGAGGGATAGATCTCAATTTGGGAAAAATAGTCATGATAGGCTCCAAAGTGGTGGCGAGTCAAATAGTAATGGGGGTAAAAAGAAGGGAAATGGTAGGTTTAGATCAATATCTAGGACCAAGTTAATAAATGTTATAGTTGTGGGAATACGGGGCATTTTATAAAATATTGCTATAAAGAGAAGGGTAAGGAAATAGATCAAGTAAATGCGTTGTCTTCTGCTTCCAATATTGATAATGGTGAAGTTCTGTTGCTTATCCTATTGAATTGAATCTAATTGTCAATTCTCATTTGCATGAGAGGATACTTAATCCTGATGCATCTTTTCATGTGATATCACAAAATGATTGGTTTGAAAATTTGTATGAATCAAATGATGGGCATATTGTGCTATACAACAATTCTGCTTATATTGTTTTAGGAATTGGTAATATTACTTTAAAGTTGATACTTGCTTTGTATATATTTTAAAAGATGTTAGATACATTCCTGAGTTGTTTAGGAATTTGATTTCAGTAGGAAGACTTGAGAAAGCTGACTTCACTGGTAAAACTGAAAATGTAGATTTAAAACTGGTAAATGGTGCACTTGTTTCCATTAAGAGAACTAGAAAAAACAATATTCATATCAGTATTGGGGAAGTGATAACAGGTTTAGATTCCTCTATCTCTTTTGTCAAGGTCGATGACACAATAAACTAGCATATGTAGGTATTAAGTGTCTTAAACTTCTTAATGAAAAAGTTGATTTTGGTAATTACTGCGCGTTTGATTTATTTTTCTGTGATCATTGTGTGCTTAATAAGTATCATAGAACTTCTTTCTCCACAAGTGTTTAAATGCATGGTTGAATATGTACATTCAAACTTGTGGGCACCTGCTATAATCCCACCTCGAGTGGAAATCGGTATTTATTGTCTATCATTGATGATTATATGAGAAAAGTGTGGGTTTACCTTTTAAAGGATAAGTCTGACACTTTCCACGGTTTTAATCATTAAAAAAGACAAGTTGAGAACCAAACGACAAAATGATCAAGTTTTTGAGAACTAATAATGGCAGAGTTTTATCACACTAGATTTAACAATATGAACAAAGAAAATGGAATAACAAGGCATAAGACTGTTCCTTATACTCCCAAACAAAACGGGGTAATTGAAAGGATGAATAAAACCATACTAGATAAAGTGCGTTGCAGATGTTAAGTTCTGATGTTCCAAAGTCTTTTTTGGGCGAAACTGTTATGATTGCTTGTTATTTGATTAATTTAACTCAACCTGTTGCATTGAATGGTGATACTCCTTATGAAAAATGGTCTTATAAACCAAGTGATTATTCTATGCTTATAACTTTTAGCTGTGCTGCATTTTCTCGTTAGAGTGAGTGAAAAGTTTGAACTGAGAGTTAGAAAATATGTTTTTCTAGATTACCCTAAGAGTGTCAAGGGTTACGGGTTATGGGATACAAGCCAAAAAGGGGTTAAGATCATTGTGAGTAGAGATGTTATATTTAATGAAATGAAATGACGTACCTTAAAACTGAGTCTGAATTCACTCCTAAAAATTACTGATTTCGCAACAAAAAAATGTTGTCACAAAAATTGAAATTTTGTTGCAAAAGTAATTTAGCGACGAGGATATGTTTGTTGCAGGTATTGTCGTGCTATATAAGTCATGAAATGTATACTGGGACGACTTTCGATCATTCATCGCATTAAAAAAATCACGACACTATTTGTTTGACGCAAAAAATACGAAATGACAATACAATATTTGTAGCCATAATGTCATCACAATGTATGTATGCCGCAAAAAATTTAAAGGGCGACAATTCAATTTGTCGCAACAAATATTTTAACAATTTTTACGGGAAATATGTTTGTTCTGAATGTTAAGTCACATAATGCATATTGCGACAACTTTCGGCCATTCATCGATAAATGCAACACTATTTGTTTGACACAAAAAATATGAGATAGCAACACGATATTTATAGCCATAACGTCATCACAATGAATATATTTATTATGTCGTATATTTTATTTTACAACATACAAAATTATCACGCAAAATTTATTACACAATACAAAAAGTTTGTCGCTTCAACAATGTACAATTGTTGCCTAATTAATTTTATCTTTATTTATGTATGTTGTACATTCCATATTAAAAATATAAAAGCATTACAAATATTATTTTGAGACAATGGATATTCGTTGCATAATACTTTAAAAAATAATAATAATATTCAATTTCTTACACCGCAACAAAGTTGCTATTATGGTACACATTTATTTAAAAATGTAAC
>CAIGRL010114226.1:0-17200 GCA_903798325.1 Fraxinus xanthoxyloides
TAACAGATGCATAGCTCTTAGGCATTTTGTTCTTCTTCTGTTTTTTGTGACAATTCCTTCGGCTTTCAAAAAGATAAGAGTTTACGAGATTTTTATGTAGAGGTGGTTGGATGGAGTAAAGTAGAAATGCTTTACTATTTTGACCTTACTCCGTCATTAAATATGATCTCGCGCCAAAGTCTTTTAGAAAAGCTAGAACCTTTAACAGGGGAATAAGTATACTTTTAGTCATGTTTCTTTGTTTGTGTCATCTCCTATTCTGGACAAGGGCAATGGTGGGAGCACCTTCTGTGTAAATGTCAATGAAGAAAGCTAGCTTAAAGAAGGTATAATTATATTGTATTAGCTAAATCTCCAAACTATAGTTCCCAAATAGAACAGAGTCAGCTCTGAGATAAGAAATATAATTAAAAAAAAAAAATAAGACTGGAAATACAGAAAGTGAGAGAGAGGATGAGGTGTGAGATCAATGGAAATATTTACAAGTTAAAATAATGTTAGTAAGCTCAATTTTAAAGAGATAGGAAAAGAATTTCGCTATGGACTGTGAAAAACATGAACAAAATTAACACTACAAGAAGCTGCAAATGGAGGACAAAATGCAATGTACAAAATACAGCAATTTTTACCAAATAAAAACCTACAACGGTATCATTTTTGTCTGGACCTCACCAGAATGATTTCCACTCTCCACAAATCTCTAGCCATTTCCCCATTTCCAGAACCACAACCTTCCTCTCCATCTCCTCTTCTGCCGTCTCCCTCACCTCCTATTCTGTTGGGAGGGAGTTAGAAAATTTGAGATGTGGGAAGATTATGGTGGCACTTTGCTGGTTCACCGTGGCTATGGTGGTGACCATCCAGCTACAGGTGGGGGTAAGACGGGGGTGGGGAAGAGAGAGAGAGAGAGAGACTGAAGTTCATAATTTTAAAATGATAAGATTGAGAAATTGTTAAAGCCCTTGCCCTTTACCTAAAACACCAATTGAAATGAAAGTTGCCAAATTTGTTGGAGTAAAGGGAGTATTTGAAAAATAAAGAATTTCCAAGTATAATAAATAGATTGGATCAAAATAATGGAAATCATTTACTTCGGACTACTCAGCAGACTCACCTCTTAAGCATCTGCATGACATTTGCTAATGATCTTATGGAAGAATATTTTACTTCACCATTTAGTTTCCCAACATTAAATGCATTTAAGCTTGGAACCTTCAAGTTTAGATAGTCACCAAGATTCTCATGCCTCAATACTTGCCCTGGAAAAGGTAATTCTCAGAAACAGCCCAGAAAATTAACGATTTAAATCATAGAAGGAAGTTAAACATGGTATTCTTGAGAACAAATGAAGCAAAAGAACATACTTCCATAGAGCTTCTCCATGGATTTGACTACCACCTGAGTGATAGGAACTTTTGATAACTGAAAACAGTCCTCAGCTACCACAATGTTCCTTGGATTACGTTGGGCAGCATATGGAACTTGCAATAGCACGTGTCCAACACGACGAAGTATATTCGGATCCTTTGCAAACCATCCTGCAATACGTGGGTCCAAGTAACAATAGGATAGACGCAGTAAATTGAAAGCTGGTATGATTATGGACATAATCTTTCATCGAGATGTATAGGGTAGCATAAATGAAAACTGAAAATAATAGTTGTTGAAAACTCAAATAAACATTTGCAAAGGAGATAAAAGAAAGGTAATGGGCAGCTACCAGCAGCTAAAGAAAGTGAAAATCAAAACCCAATGACCATTGCTTCTAGTTAAACTATGACCAGCATACCAGCAATGAGAAAATCAGTTTGTACAAGATTTGAGCCCCGTGGACTGAATTGTCACACTGATATCCATGCATAAATGAATCATTGAATGATTCTGTATAAATCAGTGGCCAGCTACCAGCAGCTAAAAAAAAGTGAAAATCAAAACCAAATGGCCATAGCTTTTAGTTAAACTATGACCAGCAAACTGATAGGGTACAAATTAATGACATCTTGGGTTAATAAAAAAATTTAAAGTTCAAAAGATGTATCCACGTACCCGTGTCCGAAATTTGGACTCTTTTTAGTCATATCCCCGTATCTTATATATTAGAAATTAATGGATCCGATACTTGGATAAATACCCGTACCCGAGTCCGAGCATCATAGCTACATGTAAAAGTCCAAAATAAGTGATATTCTCATCAACTATACCGAGGTGGGAGGAAAACTTGACTCTGTCGAGTAGACAAATCACAAAAGACCGTGGTGGACGATCTTTTTGAAGAAACAAATATTTCAATTAACACTATTACACTATATCTTGTTTATCGAATATATTTATTTTGTTAAACTCTTAAAACTGCATTTCGTACTATAATTTGTATGTATTATTAATTTTTAGATTGATTAAAAAATTAAAATAATATTAAAATAAGAATTTTTTTTTTTTTTTTTACACATAGGCTTCGTCTAGACTTGCTTAGCCTGAAACCTCCACGCATTACACTTTTTAGAACACTGTAAATTTGATGATTTTTTTTAATTCTAAATTTCTTTATTTTCTCATTTAGTTATTTTATTGACAAACGTGTCATAAAAATATTTAACCTACTCAACTATTTATAACAAATCGGATCAAGTTGTTATCGAAATCAATTTGACCTATGTCCATATTTGATCCATTTAGTTAATGGATTATCGGACCCGGATCTTTATTGAATTATCGAACTGAGACCCTAAATCCATATCTCATTAATTTCATATGATTCGGATCAAAATCGAATCCTAGCCACAACAGAATTTTGTTGGTGCATATTCTTCTCACTTCTTCTAGGCCCTTCTAGAATTGGAGGCCTATCATTCGAGAGGCCTTGATCTCTCCCCACTTTTTCTACACAATTCTTTGATGCCTCATCCCCCATTCCCCCATCACATTTATAGACATTTTATTATATTCCTATTACCCTTTTGCCCCTTTTTCTAACTAAGTGGAATATTCTAGAATATTGGATGACTTGGCAGCCTACATATTGGTTGTATCCTTGCAAACCGATTGGAAATCTATCACAAACCAGAAATGACAATCACTTTGTGCAAGATTTGAGCCCTCTGAACTGATCATGTTGATATCTACGCGTAAACAAATCATATGATACTGTGGAAACGGATGGCCAGTACCAGCAGCTAAAGAAAGTGAAAATCAAAACCCAATGGCCACAGTTTCTAGTTAAACTATGACCAGCAAACCAGCAATGACAAATTCACTTTGTGCAAGATTGAGCCCTCTAGACTGAATAGCTACATTGATATCCATGCGTAAATGAATCATCAAATGATTCTGTGGAAACCCAACAGTATAACGGACATAAAGACTCTGCACAAGTAAAACCACCACCAAAACACAAAAGAAAATTAAACTAAAATAAAATAATTCAGATGTTGTGCAACAGTCCACCATATAGCAAAATACAATATATTACTCCATCTCCAAAATGAATGTCAAAATTTCTTTTTTACCACTATCCTTTTTAAGAAAGGAAACTAGAGCATTCTTAAACTACCTTCATTACAAAAATCAATACTTATATTCTTTGAAAATGAGAGAAAAGTGATATTGACTAATTTTATTTCAAGAATGCATAACAATTAACAGATTAGACTGGTATTAGGATGCAGTAGATGGGCAGTTTACAGGAGTAATTATTGTGAAAGCTATACATGGTCTTGATATTTTGGATTATGTGGAGCTCATGCAAAATACAATTTAGACCAGTTGTCCTGACTCCTGTGTTACTTTCCTTCTTTTGCATTTCTAATGGCTGGCTAATTCCATGTTTAAGGATGACAATGCAATCAAGAAAATGGTCATGCTTCCTTAATCAGCAAAGGTTTCCCTCAAAGTTGGTGCCTTTTCCCCAAAATCGCTGATAAGTAGGAGATAGAAAATCAATTTTACTCTCTCTTACTCAGTTTTTTTTTTGAAAAAAAATAAATCCTATTGTTTTTCTTTCTCTCCGAGAAGCACAATCAATAATACCATTCTAACTTAACTAGTTAACAGGATGCTGAAGGGAAAGAGTTAGCTTCTCCATTACGAAGATGATAAAAAAATGTACCAACACCTCAAATTTTCAAAATTTATGCAACAGCCATCTTCTAAAATCTAGTTCAAAAATACTTACCTATGGTATCAAGACTTGTGGAAACAGGAATTACCCCTGAAAGTGAGACAATCCCATAAGATGGCCGAAAGCCCAGTATACCACAATATCCCGCAGGCACTCGCACACCACCAACAGTGTCAATACCTGACATAGACAACTAAGTAATCATGAATTGCTCTGAGATAGTAACAACCACATGAATAGTTATAAAGACCAAAGGATAATCATTAAAAAGTTCATAACATACTTTAAGAGTGAGATTCTATTAATCCTAAGGACCAAGTAAAGGATGCATCTTAAAGTCTTAACATTGACAAAAAACAAAATAGTGCATAAAAATTGAAACAAGCACAGCTGCACAGTTAATAACTAGTGATCCAAAGTTTCTCAACAAGAGAAGGAATATAAAAATTTTAAAAAAATGAAAAATGGTGGAATTGTCAAACATAATAGCACAGTGGTGATGTTTATTTCCCCATGATTGTTGGTTCATAAATAAAAAGGATGCACTCACTGCACAAAGTTCCCACCACGGGGTCCGGAAAGGACTAGATGCATGTAGCCTTGCCCATTACATAATAAGCAGAAGATAATTCTTGATCAGAACTCAAATATTTTGACAATTTTTTATATATTACTATGCATTATATGAAGGTGGCAATGAAACATAGATATTAAAAAGAAAAAAAATAAAATGATTTTCAGCTTGGTAAAAATTGAGGACACGAAGTAGTGAAATCCAATAAGTTCTAAATGACAAAAATTACAACCCCGTCACCTTAAATAGGACGAAGCCATAATTCCACAGTCATCTTAAGTAATGGAGTAAGTTATCAAATCTCGCTAATAAAAAAATAAGTATCAGATATTTTTAAGTCTAATAATAATCCCATAGACTCAAGGGCGTAACCAGCAATATTGTCCAGGGCAGACGAAATTTAATAAAGGCTCGACTTTAAGTTTTCAGGGAATGAGATGAACTTTAAATTTGGGTCCTTAAGGAATATAATTTTCCTAAAATTTCCAAAACTGCTTTAAACATCGCTTACCAAGATTTATCAGCTTGACATAAATTGAATGTAGACCTTATATTACTTTGTATATGTTTAACCCTCATTTCTTAAAATTCCTTTTTTTTTTTTAAATCATTTTTAATCAAAAATTTTATAGAATTCACAACATTTTTATTTTTATTTTTTAGCTATGTTATATTAATTTTTTTTTTAAAAATCTATTGAAAATCTAATTTTTATAATAATCAAACGTAGGCTTATTTTCAATCCCTACATTTCAAATCTCGAAACATTTAGCAAAAAATCAAGACCTTCCCTTTCAATTGTAGTTCCCAATATTTTGGCTTGATTGCTGCACGTCATCAACAAACATCATGGGCTAGTGGACTCACGAGGTCCACATAATCTTTCTAATAAATTCATACCAAGAAGCCCACATATATACATGCTCAAACTCCATTTATTTCATTTTATGCTGCTCCCTTTTTTTAAGCCAATGTACAGTCTTGACAACAAGACGCTGAAATCAAGGCTCAAAAGGTCAGATATTTTCCTTTTTCCTTTTTTCTTTTTTTATTACAATTATAAGCTGTATTTTTCTTTGAATTTAAAAAAAGATTGATTATTTGGATTAATTCTGCTAATTAGAGGTTTTGATTATTTCTTACTCTGGTAATCCATTTAATGGGAATAATTGAAGGAATTCCTGGTGGGTCATTAGTTTTACATATTTCTAGTCTGATTTGGTGCAGGGGATTGAAGTTGAATAGAAACCAAAAATGGCAGATGAGGAGGACGCTTTTTATATTGTGTGGAAAGGGGACAATGTTGGGGTGTATAAAAGCACAAGTGATCTTCAAGCAGTTCTTCGATCTTCTGTAATTTTCCTCCATCTTGCTTGGCCAATTTTTACTGAAAATTCAGGCAGCCTCAAATTTTATTTCTTTATTATTTTTTTAAAAGAATTTAAAAATCGCAGGTATAGGGGCAGCCCAAAGTTGAGTGCAGGCATCCGCCTGCAATTGACTATATATTGCTCCACCACCGAAACACCATACAAGTGCTTGTAAACTAGCAAGATGTTTGCAGTACTCCAGAACTTGTTATACTTCATATTGCAACATTCAATAAGAAGTTTCTTGGTCAAGTATTAGCTGCAGTAATTAACTAGAGAGCAAAGAGATGACTATAAAAGTACTAATATTCATTTGTCAAGCCAGTTTTTACTACAAAAATCAGATAAAGCAAGCAGTTACTTGTATGATTAATAACTTACACGTTACAATAAAAATGTAACAGGGCAGTGTTACTTAGAAGTATATCATTGAGTTTCCATTAAATATAAACAATTTATAAGGTTAAGAAGAAAAATCTTATAACAGACCAAGCTAAGCTGACAAAAAATGCCTTGTCACTGTAATATATCTATGCAATATGCACCAGTTTGAAACATTATACAACAATAAATAACAGATTTCACCTTCACTATCAAGTAAAAATGTTTTTGACACGGTCTCATTCAAATTAACATAAAAAAACTTCTCCTAGACATTTTTCATAAAGGATCAAACATACCAAAGAAAATTCAAGACTGCCATAAAATCCTTATACAACTTACAGCTGCAGTCATTTACAAGACAGCTTATATCACAAGGTAAAATTCCAATTCATGAAAATATTGAAGTCAAACAGCATGCATCTAAATCCTCAACCAGGCCTCATATACATAAACGCTAAAAGAACCAAAAAAGAATAGCCTTAACAACATTTCCTAGATGCCAATATCAGATCCAGTGTTTATAAGCATGTTTAGGTCAGTAAGCATGTTTAGGTCAGGATGAGGTGGCATGAAAAATGATAAATTGCCGTAATCAAAGAAATAGTAATGAAGCGCCATTAATAATTATTATTCCCCTCCATTTATTCCACATTGATGGGATTTGTAAAGCAAGTATAACGTGAAAAATCTCAGGATGAAGAAGCATCTAATGTCCTCAGTCCTCACTGTAAAGCACAGATAAGTTTAAAGTGCTTTATATCTGCATTACAGCCAAAGATGAAAAGAATAGCTGACGTGTATAGATGCATAATGAAACATAAGGGCACAAGGGATGCTAATTAATGTTCATAGCATCTAAAACGTAATCCACCCAATAATTCCCATTGAACAACCTATCTTATACGTTAATGTTTGATAGTTAGGAATATATAGTGCAATATGTAAGTGACGAGGAAACAATAAGCAGAAAGTTAAAAAGCATTACCACCAATTAACAACTCATATTTGAAATAATGTTGAAAGTTAATTTTAAGTGGAAGGCAAATTTAGAGATGCAAGGAAGTTTAAAAGGTTCCATGCAAAAAGGGTTAAAGAATTTTTCCACGAGGCATACACATAGAATGACATGGTTAGCCATTAATTTACTGGCTAAAGAAAGGAACTTAGCTGCTGTTTGGGGCACATTAAAATTCTCATTCTCATTGTTCTACTCATTTTCAACCACATATTCTTCAATAAAATAATATTTTCCATCACATCAATAACATTTCTTTCGTTTTCAACCACACATTCTCCATCAATTTACTATTCCAAAATACATTCACTTTTTCGACCACACATTTTCCATTAATCTACTATTCCAGAATACATTCTTCCAAAATAATGTGGCTCAAACACACCCTTAATTTGAAGAAACAAAAATAAAACAGAATATCAGAAAAGGACTTTCTCTGATGTTCATAGCTTAAATTGAACTATTTAAAATCAAAATACGCAGTGGGATTTTAATGTTTGATATTATGTCAACCTTCTATTCATTATTCCAATACCTTGTGATTCATCATTTTCTTATTGACTGCTCAAAATGTTTTCAATGATCTCTGATGTTCTATGATTCATGGCATTTCTAGCATTTCATTTGCTTTTGTGCATATTTCATTAATCTAAAACATAACATGAGAGGCACATGACAACATCTCCTTGGCGCCTTTTCCTTGCATTTCCAAACAAATAAAGATGTACTGGAATGTTAAATAACGCATTGTCCACTCAGAAACTGATTGAAAAGACTTATTATCAATGAGTAGCCGCAGTAAATACAACTAAACAAAGACTTATCCCGTGCTAGTAGTTAGTGTAGATCAGTTGATAAATGATGGGTCAAAAGCGAGAAAGTAAAGTGGAAGCTCACCTAAAGAAAAATCAACAAGGTTAGTAGCTACAGCTACAGAAGCACCACTAGAGGCTCCTCCCGGCACTCGTGCTGGTGAGGCAGGATTAGTGGGTGTACCGTAATGCTTATTTTCTCCACTAATACTAGATTCAGGGAAAAACCAGAATAAAAGAGATTAGCAAACTACTGAACACCAAACAGAATTAACTGATATGAGAAGACACAAAGGAAGCAAAATGAGATAGGTTAAAAGCTTAAAATCTAAGAAAAGAAATTCTTGGAAAGATTGAGGATAAGGTACAAACCCTAATGCCATGTCATCCACGACAGTTTTTCCGACACATGTGGCACCTCCATCAACAAGGGCAGCAACCACGGGAGACGTACGAGAAGCAGCCTCATGAGTCCTCAACCAGTCTGGATTGCCAAAGCTGGTCACATATCCTTCAATATCTAATCTGGAAATCAAGATTTGAAAATTTAAACGACTTCAACATGGGAAGTCTCATATGATAAAAATGACTGACAAAGATGTTTGCTTAGATGTTGACTATAAGAATAAGAAAAATGTCCCTGTAAGAAAGAGAGAGGAAAGAAGGCAGAGCAAAACCCTGAATAAGCATCCTACGCTAAATGACAAACCATCAAGCAAAAATCAAGCATTATGATTGTACATTTAAGGAAGTAGGCATACTTACAAAAGAAAAACTCTAAAAGTAAATCTCCCATTCAGTATCATCATTATTTCTTCAAGAAAACATCTATTAGTCAAAACAATAGTCACGGACGAAATTCTAGAATGGAATTGTTGTATGCCCAAACGGTTTTTCTGCCCCCACATAATGAATTATTCCTGAGTAATGCAATCGGTCAAGATATTCATTCGGGCCATGAACGCATACATTCCGATGCCCTAATTCATTTCTGTAAATACCAAGTGTTGGAGGTCGATAACTAATTAATTTGCACAGCACAAGTTATTTCCTTTTCTATACTTTTAGAGCATTTTTAAGAGACTCCATTTTTAAATAGCACATATATCAATTTAGAGAGCATCTAAAAGTTTAGAGCAAAAGTTTTTAAATATTCCAACAATCTTTTTATCTTTAACACTTGAGTTTACTACTCCCAATATGTATTTATTATTTTTCCCTATATTTTATTTTCATCGGCTTCCCTCCAGATAATTATGCCCCTATTTGGTCCGGATTAAAATCCGATTTTAATCCAAGTCAAAGTAAACAATCAATATTAACTACATCTTTCATGAGTCCAACAACTTTTCATCTACATCTTTCAAAAACTTCAATCATAATCTACTAAAAAATCTAATTTAATCTACACAAAACACCCTCTATGTTATTTCCCCCAATTTTCTTTAATATACTATTTAATTGGGTTGACATAGAGCATTAAAATTGAAATATTTTGAATACATTAAATTGTAAAGAGTGGATTTGGCTCTATTTAAAATTTTAATTTAAATAGTCGCTTAGAGCATAATTTTAAGGGTTAACTCTTTAAAATAGAGAGCACTTCAATTTTAAAGAGCCTCTTGGAGATGCTCTAATTAAAAATAAAAAATAAAAAAAATTCTCCTTTCCACGTAGAATTTTCACTAGAATTATTGTTGAAGCAATAAGAAAAGGCACATCATGACAGCTTTCAGATCATCAAAAGTCCACATTCTTTATCAATATATAAGTTCCTGAGCTGCTTCCCTAGTAACTTTTGGTAGCTCTATTTTTTCACAACAATTCGCTTTTATTTAGGACTACTGGGGTTTGAAGAATACATGCCAAGAAAGTTTCTCTTTAAAAGTAATGCCAATTCATACAATTAACCTGTAACTCCGTTGGATGAAGAAAAGATAATAACAACATGACATACATACAAATAACCAACCCAATTTGATGAATGGAAAGGGACATTTTGATCCGGCAATACTGCTCAATTGCATCTTCATGTCCACCCTCCCCCTCCTTCCCACACCTCAAAAGAGCAGGCAAATTTTTCTTTAGTTTGCAAGAAAAGAAAATGTACATAAAATGGGACATCGAAAAAACTAGCACCAATACTACAGCACGAGCCCTTTGATATTATATTTTCCACAGAGTCCCCTTTTCTTTTTACTGAATTCTACATTACAAAACAGACAGACCAAATAGATAAATGCAACAATTCAAATAACGACTACACCAGTAAAGAAAAAAAAAAAAAACTTCAAAAGTACACTGTACGTTATCTTCAAAGGAAAATTCAATTACATAATCACTGAATTATCTGCTAAAGTAAGATACGAAAAGTACAATTTTGCAAAAAAAACAGAGAGAAAAAATGTTAAACAAGATATAGAGAAAGAAAATTGAAAAGCCTTACACATCAGAGACGGCGAAGGAGAGGCCGGTAAGAGGGTGGGGGGCTTTCGGAGGGGCTGGCTGAGGCGGCGGCAGTAGCTGAAGCCGCTCTATAAACGCCCCAAAATCAGCTTTCACAACCCTCTTCAGCTTCTTAGTCAGTATGAGTATTCCCGCCAGCCCTAGCCCCAGCAACACCCACAAATTCGCCGACGAAGACGCCATTCCAATTCAAAATTTTAATTGACTGAAGATTATGCTGGATTCTGATTAAACTCCTGAATATATATTAAAATTTTGTAATATACTAGGGGTGGGGAGGGAGAGGGGAGGTTGAGGGATGAAGATAAATGAGCTAAGAAACCTAGGAACTGTGACTGGGTGCGTGTAAGGTGGCTTAAGAAGGTGAGGGGTAGCCGGAAAGATGTTTTGTTAGATATTTGCATGCAGAAGCCCTCTATATTTAACAACTTTCATAAGTGCCCCAATACTACAGCATATTTGATTTTTTTTATTTTTATTTTTTTGTCACTTTTTCATTGAGTTAATTACACTGGAGATCACTGTCATTCCATCTTAGTTGCAATCGGATCACTAAACTTCATTTTGAAGCAATTAAGTCAGTGAACTCTAATTTAAAAACCAATCAAATCACTTCATTTGGGATTTGTTAACATGCCTACATGTTCATCTCGATCAACAAATTTATAATGTTAAAGGTCCTTGTCTTTCTCGTTCTAGTCCTAGTTTTTTTAAGTTGGGCGGTAGTTCCGAAAACTTGTGACGGAGGAATACCGTGATTACGTGAGGAGATAATGAAAACAATAAGCGCGGAAGTATTACTTCCCTTACAAAGAAAATAAATAATAAGAGATAAATGTAAAGTTGTAAAATAATACTTCCCTTACAATAAGAACTAATGCAAGTAAAGACAAAAGCAAAAGTACAAAATCATACTCTAATGTTGGGCAGTTCATGTTTATCAATATGTACAAGTGTTGTAATATGTCGTGGTTGGTCAACTGCTCCATATATTTGATATCGTCAATGATCTCAACCCTCTGCAACAAGAGCATCTACAACCAGATTTCACTCTATGTAGATGTGGAAAACTGTATCCCTATCGAATGATACGATGCTTGTGATTTATCTAAATATGTTCCGAGTAGCCCATGGTCCTCCTCCTCTAGTGATGTAGTGAATAGCTACTATAAAATCCGACTCAATCCATATGTCTGAAAGATCGAGTCTTTTAGCTAGTAGAACCTCATTAAGAATAACCCTGAGCTCTGCCTCTAATATCATGCACGGTCCATATGAAGTAGAAAAAGCCATGATACGGTGTCATGCGTGATCAATGATGATGCCTCTCCCGCTAGCAATACCATCATTGACGCATTCATCAGTATTGATTTTGACGGATCCAACTGATGGAGTGCCAAAACATGAGGAGATGGGGATGAGGAAATCAAAGAAATACCAAAGATGGTTGCAAGTATCAAATCCTCTCTCGAATACACAACTCGAAACAGTCTTCCCATATAAAAAAAAGANCTCTGCCTCTAATATCATGCACGGTCCATATGAAGTAGAAAAAGCCATGATACGGTGTCATGCGTGATCAATGATGATGCCTCTCCCGCTAGCAATACCATCATTGACGCATTCATCAGTATTGATTTTGACGGATCCAACTGATGGAGTGCCAAAACATGAGGAGATGGGGATGAGGAAATCAAAGAAATACCAAAGATGGTTGCAAGTATCAAATCCTCTCTCGAATACACAACTCGAAACAGTCTTCCCATATAAAAAAAAGATCATGCGATAAACCCTCCATATGATACGTCTGGCCACCGTGCGAATCCCCCTATGCTTCGCATTATTTATCTCCATCTATAGAAACCAAAATATCAGTAAAGGAATGATAATGTGAATGTGTCCACAACGAACATACTATCTAAAATACTTCCACCTCTGAAACCTTTATCTAACTCCTTCTCATGGACTCAATAGGATTCTGAAAAATGTTCCCAAAATGTTGCTTACCTGACGGAGATGTTACTATCCGTGAAAATAGGATTGATATTCTCGATATCAGAACAACATTGGTAACGGGAAACCAACTGAAATCCAATCTTCATCTGAATAACTACATCTACTAGAATGAGATCCTGACATAATCTACAACAGAAAAATGAGACAGTTGTGGGCAAAATGTAGCTCCACGGTAATCGATATGAATCTTGATATGGCGTCTCGAACATACGAGCTACCATTCGATGTGTCCCTCTAAATAATGCGATTTTGCTACCATTCGATGTTTCCGTCTAAATAATGCGATCCAGGGCATCTGCACATAAATTTATAGGCTATATCTGCTCCGACATAAAAGGACGGAGAACCTATAATAAACGTCTAATATCTCACCCAATATCATCAAAAAAATCTTGCACCCTCGCAGATGTGTGCGTCGGTGTGAGAATAGGGAGGCCAACTTGGTGTCGCCCATCTAGCAATCATGCCAGAAGAATATTTAACCTGCTCCAAGGTTCCATATAATGTGTGGCTCTGCTAGGGCCCAACTAATTTCAACCTCTTTCGGATAGGAGAATGTGAGTGGGAAATTATTGCAAGTAAAGGATGTGTCCTCATACAATACTTGCCCAGTAAAAACTGGGCCTAAAGTGATATTCTGAGAACGGAACAATCACCAAAGTTTCATGGAAAAGATGTCTACCACATCCTGTAATCCCTAAAGCCTAGACCACCATCATGGCAAATCTCTTTCCAACTCCACCAATGTAATTGTTGCGCCTATTCCTTTGATTCCCATATAAATCATGCAAAGATACTCTTAAGTTTTTTTAGGAATGCAAAGATACTCTTAAGTTTTTTTAGGACAGCTTTGGGGACTACGTAATCTGAAGAAGATATAATGGTATGGAAGAAAACACTAATCTCAACAAAGTAATAGGCCTCTAGGTGATAATAGTCGTAAAGCCCAACTTGAGATCTTGTCCCTAACCTTCTGGATAAGGTTATCATAAATGAAGCTCCTCTTAATCCCCTTAAATAAGGAACCCCCAGATAAGTGAAAGGTCGTCTATGATGTCGAAATCCAGTCCAAATCTTCAGTCGTCTGATCTGACTAATAGATGCCTATCTGGGTAGAATAAGTTTGCTTTTGTCCCTATTCACCAATTGACCAGAAACCCCTTCGTAATGTTCTAGACAATCAAGAACCATCTTGTTAAATTGTTTCTGGCTGTTGGTGAATATGATCATATCATCAGCAAATGAAATATGTGAGACAAGAGTACTATCACTATGCCGATAGCATATACTGGGATACTTCTGAAACCCCTGAGTGAGTAGACGTGAGAAATAACATGCGGCTATAATGAACAATGATGACGAAATATGATCACCCTGTCTGAGCCCTCATGATGAGGGAAAAAAACCACATGGGCGACTAATTCGGAGCTTAGTGTTACTCCCTCGTTCTAGTCCTAGTTAGATCACTAAATTTTCACCTTAATTGTAATTGATACACTGAACTTTAACAATAATATACCATTAATTAACTTTAGTGATAAATGACTCATAAAAACACTTTATAGATCAACTTGAAATTTTGCACAAACTTTATGAAAATTTGTGAATCTAACTTGTGATTATCAAATAATTATTACAAGATTCTTATACTTGAGGAGCTGCTTTTTACATCCACAATTGTTATATTTATATCACACTCTATATCTATCCCTATCAAAAATCAAAAATTTAAAATTTAAAAGAAAATGCTATTTTCATTCACGTCATATTTCAATATTGTCCTTATTAAATAAAATTTTATTTAAATACTATACATCTATACCATGTTTATATATCTATTCCACTTTAAATCTATCCCTATTACAATATCGAAATCTTAAAAAAAATGCTAGTCTACTAACCTACCGAAATTGATGTCTTGTTGTCCTATAAATATAATAAAAGAATCACATTCCCCTTTAAATTCCGACAATGGACATCCAATCTAGGATCTTGCAAAAGAGCATTTTTCTTTTTTCCGAAACATTGTGTAAATTCATCATTTCATAGCACTTACTATTATATTTTCTTTAAGATGCAACTATGTCATAGAAATTGAAATAGTTTTGCTATAAGAAAACAAATTTTCCATGAATTTTCTTCTTTTGATAGAGTGACTGTATGAGATTGAACAAAAAAGGAAATAAGCTAAATTTAGTTGTCTATTGTTACAACGTCTCAAAATTAATGTGATAATCAGTTGTACAACCTTATCCCACAACTCATTCACAATTGGTGTCGACAAGAACACTGTAGTGTATACCAATGCTTGACGTTAAACTCATTCGTCAATGGAAACACAGATTATAAATCATATTTTAGCTATAACCATGAAAGTGGAAAGTACCAATATTATTTGTTTAAATTTAGCATGTTACAACTTGTAGAGCAATAATAGTAGTGTTATTACTAACTAGTCTTGTAATTTATCCAAGTCAATTATCTCTGATATAACTATCTACTAGGGACCCTAAAAAGTTTCAAACCTAGCATGATATAGTGTAGCCCAACCCTCTGCACATGGATGATGGTACTTGTACCAATTACAATCAATAGTTGGCATTGGTTACATGAGAAAGCACAAGTAAAAATCTCAAATAGTTAATTCAAAAACTAATTGAGTTAATAGATATTTACATAGATAAAATGGTATCCATTGACAAATCCAATTAAAACAATTCTATAAGATGCGATTGCAAGTGGTTCATCCTAAAGTGAAGAAAATTTAAGACATTGTTGTTGGTTAAGTGAACAAAAATAACCTTATATCTTGAAGCAATAAAATGACCCATAATCAACATGGTCATACAATACTTGCGACTTACAAAACCATCAAAATGAGAAAGTGAATGAATCAGCTCATGGATCCTATTAGGATTCCCAGAGAGTAGAGTAATCAACAAAATGAGATTTAAGTTCTTTTATTAGGCATTTTCTGACCAAAAGGCCAATTCTGATGGAACTATCCAATTTTTGTAGCATATTGTCTTGTCAAGATAGAACCAACTCAAAATACAATGGATCTCGATGCGTAGATATATCTATCATTGAAGATGGAAGGCCCTTTGTCTTAGTTTTGACTTGTGGCTCAACTAAAAATGTAGAACTCAAACTAACAATCTCTTTCAATTTTTGTAGGATTTCTACCTTCACATGATCATTATTATCTCGATACTGCTTGTCAATCATCTCAAATAATGTTTCACAATTAATCTCATATGTATTACCTTCGCCAAACGGAACTAGATCAAGTTTCTTCCAGTGATAGTGTATTCTTCATAAAGGGATGGGCCGATTTTTTATCTTGTTCTCAGAAATCTCATTGGCACACGGTAATCCATGTGTTTGTCATAAAACACATCTACAAGCTAGCTTGTCAATCCTTATGTCATCAGCTTGCTTGGACTCTTGAAGTGACAAATTCGTTGCAATTCTTGATTTAAATCCCCTTAGCTTTTTTAAGCAAGATAGAATTGAAATTATGTTGGACATTACCCAATCTCTTTTCAAATGAAGCTTTAGTATCTATATCTTGTAGCTCTAATAGTGCATGAATTCTTCTTGTCCGTGATGTGTCAAAATTGCCTTGAGAAGACCCCAAATGTCTCTTAAGTTTTGCATGTGCAAATTCATCCCTACCACATGCATAAAGTAAGAGTATTATAATGATTTTTCAAGAACCCTAAAACTCTAACAATTATCTTACAATGCTTAGTGCTCAGATTACTCATATATTGACTTAGCTCAATTGTAGAGTTAAGCAATATCAATTATGTGACATACATTAAACTATCAATGATATGAGAATATTTCAGCTGAGACTTACTATCATCTGTGTTTAAAACAAGATGTAAGCTAGCATTCATAGGTGTATTCATAGGACTGAACTTTTGAACTTAATAATAATCTTCTCAATATAGTGTGATTGAAATAATATGAGATCATCGACTTGAGCTTGTAGACTTGATGAGACCTATTCAGATTGAGAGTTTTAGTGGTAAAAGGTAGATCTATGTCTTCGTAGATGATTTCTATAGTGTATTTGGGTAGATTTCTTGAGGAAAAAGTCTCAAGTATTTGAGAGATTCACACATTTGCGTCAAAAATTGAACATCGAGAAACACTTTGAGGGAATCAAAATTCTGAAAATTAGGAATGACCACGAAAAGGAGTTTGAAAATTTTAGTTTTTTTGAATTCTATAAAGAACATAGCATACTTCATGAGTTCTCAACTCCTACAAACCCTGAACAAAATAAAATGGTAAAAAGGAAAAACAGGTCCTTACAAGAAATGGCTAAAGTCATGTTAATCAGTAAGAAATTTCCTATGAAAGTATAGGCAAAAGCTACTAATACTGCATGCTATATTCTCAACGACGTGTCTTTGGGAATAGGTACTACACAAA
>CAIGRL010114228.1:0-19014 GCA_903798325.1 Fraxinus xanthoxyloides
ATAAGCTTTGTCCCTGTTTGTTACCCATTAAATTTTTCATTCTCATTCTTCTACTCATTTTCAACCACACATTCTTCAATAAAATAATATTTTCCATCACATCAATAACTTTTCCTTCTTTTTTCAACCACACATTCTCCATCAATCTACTATTCCAAAATTTATTCTTACAAAATAATATCTATCAAACACACTCTCATTTTAAAATGCAAAGCTAAATTATCTCTTTGATTAATTAGGTGAAAATTCCAACCAAATCCGGGCTAAACCAAACCTCACGGCAAAGCAATTTTTACCCATTTTCCCATACCAGAGTCCCGACCCAAACCCAAAAAGTTTTCAATCCCTCTCCCCTCCCCGTTTCACAAATTTCCAAGCAAAAATTCAGTAAAGTAGGTTAATTTAGCTGGAGTTAACCAGCCAAAAAAGTTAAAAAATGTCTTTGGGTTATGCAGAGAAGCTCTCTTACAGGGAAGATGTGGGCACTGTTGGCATGTCTGAGATTTTCGACCCCAACAAACTTTTGCAACAAAAAGTCGGTTAGCTTGATTCGTTTTAGTTTTATTATTGTTTTTTTATGTTTTGGACAATTTTCTGTTCTTCATACGCACACATGCACGGACATTTAGCTATTCTGTGTAGAAATTCATACCCATTGTACAAGTATTGATGCTCATTAGTCATCACTGGAAATACCAAGTGCTTGATTTTGAGAAAATTTTCTTTACATGGGTTTAAGAACTGGGTATGGTCTTTTTTAATATTTTTTTTTTTTATTCTTAGTAGTTAATTCTGGGGATTTGGTGTAGTAGTTCAATCTCCTTATAAAACCGGTGTCTATCTTATGTTTAGCTGGGATTTTGTGGGCTACCACATCATCTCAGCCTTCCTTAACCTTTGTGGATGATGATCCATCTATATTCCTCATATCAGGAAGGATCGCACCCTCCAAGGCCAAGCTCTTCCACTGTATCAATGGTAGTCGCCTTGTATGGGCACAACTGATTTGGAGCCAACCTTGTACTTTTTGGCCTCCAGGATCCAATCTGGGACCCACCATTTCGGTTTGGCTACAACTAAGGATTCATCCTGATAGTCAATATAGCTACGTTTGGGACCTTTGATACCACTTGTAGGGAATTAGAGTTTCATTTCAAATTGTTAACCTAGTAGCCGGTTTAACCTAGTCCCTTGTAAACCCATTGTGTACCTCATGTATAGTCAATTGTGAAAATTTGTTTGTACTTTCCCAACAGTAACTGGATTATACACATCTCTCATATTATTTTTGGATTTATGAATTTGGATAGATTCAGCTGACTTTATATTTTTTGTCATGCAATGTCAGATTGAGCAGCTTGCATCGTTGATTGAAGAGGTGGAAGGCTCTTAACTCACTATATATTAGTCTTTTCCATTTGAAAGCAAAAATGCAAGGCCATCATCATTTTTAATTTTAAATATGTTGCAGAGTAAACATCTAGTGGCATTTACTGGTGCCGGAATTTCGACTTCTTGTGGAATACCCGATTTCCGTGGCCCAAAAGGAGTTTGGACACTGCAGGTGAATATCATGCTCCTTCGCTTTGAAATGAAAAATCACTCTAGAGCTCAAAAATTATTACTCCCTCAGCAATTTTCTACTGTTTAACAGTTATACTGTTATAGGCATTGCATAATTGGTGGATTATATAATCCTTTTTAATTGAGCTGCAGCGCGAAGGAAAAGGAGTTCCTGAAGCATCTTTGCCATTTCATCGTGCAATGCCAAGTCTGACACACATGGCTTTAGTTGAACTGGAAAAGAGAGGCATCTTGAAGTTTGTTATTAGCCAGGTTAGTGAGAGGATCTTGAAGTTTGTTGTTAGCCACGACAGTCTATCTTGCTTGTATCAGGGCTTTGTCAGACGTTCTTTGTCAACTGCAGAACTTAAAAAGCACAGCAATGGGTGCATACTCACTCTATTTATTTGGATTTCAGAAACATTTAGACAATACTTCCTGTCTAATAAAAGAACCACAATGCTACATGCTACTATCTGTAATTTAGAAATATATCTGACTATTATGTTGTAAATTTTTAAGATGGCCTGTAATTAATTATTTGCGAAGTGGGATTTAGTCCAACCCTTGGGATTTATTCATGTTTATTGAATGGATTGCACAATCATGCCTGGTGAACACCATGGCTAAATGTTTCTCATTCCATTGGTTCAGTTGCACAGCAGAAATTGGTTAAATTATATCATTAGGAACTTGCGGCATTTTCTCTTCCTCTCTGTCTTTGCCTACTGACAATTTTATAATACTTTCATTCCAATTGGCCTCTTACATTGTATACTAACTATATCACAAGACAACAATCTTTTTGAAACATTCTGTTTCCAGAATGTTGATAGTCTCCATCTCCGATCTGGAATACCAAGAGAAAAGCTTGCAGAATTACACGGAAACTCATTCAGGGAAATTTGCCCTTCATGTGGAGCAGAGTGAGAATTAAACTTAATATCATTTAAGCTTAAATCTGTAATAAGTTCGATTTCTCTTCACTTTCTTACTCCGTCTCTTTCACACACACACACTCACATACACACACACACACTCATGTCATGCATGCACATACAAGGTTTTTTGAAAAGATAACTTTCATAACGTTGCCTTTTTCTATTGGGGGCGTTGAAGGTACCTGCGGGATTTTGAGGTTGAGACTATTGGGTTGAAGATAACACCAAGACGCTGTTCTGATGCGAAATGTAACTCAAAGCTTAGAGATACTGTCCTTGATTGGGAGGTAAAAATGACTTCTGTCTTGTTTGATTTATAATCAACCGATTAGCAAAATCTCTGTTCCTTGTCAATGGATTTTGGGTAACAAGAAGGCTCTCCGTTAGATTCCAGTATTCTTACTCTTCCAGAAATGGTCTTTTGTTGTTTTACCATCTCCTTACATCGCAAATAGTTTGCATTAATTTTTATGATGGACATATGCTGTACTTGATTGCTTCAACTGAATTTTGATGATGATATTTCCAATGCATTTACTTAGCTAGTTTGCCCTTTTATGTTCGTTTAAAGTATAACATGCTGTACAAAGTAATTCATGTTTAGTGGTTAAGAATAGCATTTAATAATTTGCTTACAGGCAAAAGATTCCGGTAGATAGTATAATTTAATTCCTTGAATTACTACTAATGTATGATGCTTCCACATTCGACTAATAATTTTTCAGTTTTTCATATTCATTTTGACTGAAGTCGTAGTCTGTGACTCGTGGTGGTGGGTGATTTCAAACTTGTAAATATTTCTCAACAATGGGCCATCTGAGATATTTATTTATTAAAAAAAGAAATAAAAAATGAAATGCAGGGATTTGATCATGTGAAAAAGTCTGTTGAAATCTTCGTGAGGAGATGTTTTATGGTTAGGGGCAAGATTAAAGTCAGTGTTTCATGATCTTATGAAGCAGTATCATTTTTTACCGTGAAGAAGGGACAGTACTTTCGGAAAAACGGAACTTCCAAACGACGCAGATCATGTTGTTCTTATGAAGTTCTTGGTTATGATGTATCTACTTAACTTTTTTCTCTCAGGATGCACTTCCCTCAAAGGAGATGAATGCCGCTGAGAAACATTGCCGTATGGCTGATGTGGTCCTTTGTTTGGGAACCAGGTCAGTCTCAAAGCCTCAATTATCTTCTTGGATGTTATCATAACCTCATCTTTATTTTATTTAATTCATCTAAGATCGGTTGATACGTGGTGGAACCTACAAGATCTGTGTTAGTTATTTAGAGTGGATTCAGAAAATCTTTGATGTTTCTAGTCGATTTTAACTTCTGAAACCTTTTTAATCAAAGTGCTAGTACAATGGAAAATATTCAATGTGTTCCGTGCACCTATTGATTTTCTATTTGAAATCAGTTCTAATGAATGCTTGTTTATGTTCAAAATCAATGTAAGAAATGAATAAAAGTAATAAGCTGCTACCAGTATAAGGGAAGATGGAGAAATGCAAACTGATTTTTAAGAGTTAGGTTGAAAAACCTGCATCCACCACCAAATGACTCATTTGAATTTCAGCACAGCAGCAGCAAAAACCTTTTTTCCTCTGGAGGTCAGTCCATGTAAAATCACCCTCCTTCCTTTGGAGGAAGAAGAATGCTTTTTCTTTTACTTAAAAGGTCAGTCTAAAAGCAGCATAACCACTTCTTTTTGAATTGGAGGGTTAGTCCAATGACAGCAATATGCCTTGAGCTGATATTGCAATGAAGTTCTCTCAACAATTTTGGCTCTTTTAGACTTCATCTTGGACATCTATTCCTTCATTTTCAATGCCCACTTTGGTTTTCAACATTCACATCTCCTAGAACTTCAGTTCTCATTGGTTTTGTTGTGTGAATCTTTCTATGCAAGTGATATGCCGAAATATTGTATTGAACTGGGGAGTCGTTTGGGAATATTCCTCATATGATCTTTGCTCAACTAGGTCCGTCCTTATTTCTTTTAATTGGAGATTATCTGCTTATCTACTGCTGCTGCCTATGACAGGACAAGGTGGTCTGGAGTTAATAACTTTATATTTCTTTTGTCATTTTTCTACGTATGGCCCTTATTTGACACATATTCTTTCAAAACTCATTTTCAACCACACATTCTTTAATATAATAATATTTTCTATCACATCAATAACTTTTCCTTACTTTTAACCACATATTTCCCATCATATCACTCTTTAAAATACAATATTTCCTCAATAATATCCATCAAACACCCATACAGTATAAGAAATGTTACAACTTCGTAAAATGTACCTCCAGTACACAACTGAAGAGATTAACAGCAATTTGTAAATTGAATTTTCTTCTGCTGTACAAGAATGGTTTGGAGTGAGAGTCCTTGGAAATTTCCATCTGAAATGCTCATAACCTAATTGAAGTTTAATATTCTGGCCAGCCTATTGATTTGGAAACTATAGTATCATAATTGAGATTGCTTATCAAAACTTCCTTCATCCTGGTGCAATAGGATTATGGAAGCCCATAGGTTACCAGATTAAATTTTATTAGTCGAGTGATTTCTGATACTTTAGCCTGTAGAGGATCAGAATATATCTTTAGTGAGCCACCATCTGTGAAGTAATTTGTTTTCTGGACTTGATGCATAGCTTTAGAGCTAAATGACTAATTATCTGAACACAATTGTACTCTCCTCTCATTATATATGGTTTCCCAGCAAGACCTTTCTTGCGGGAACTTTTTTATTTTGGTTCTTTTTATATCATTAATTAATTTATTTATTTGAACAACCATCTCAATATACATTATGCAGTTTGCAGATCACTCCAGCTTGCAACCTGCCTTTAAAATGTCTCCGCGATGGAGGGAAGATAGTAATTGTCAATCTTCAGGTTTGTAGGTCCCTGAAATCCTGGCTCTTCCCTTCATCACTGCAGATGTTATGCCTGTCACATCTGTGTTTTTAGCTATTCGCCTTTCTTTGGCAAGTCACCTTAAGTTTTCATCAAGATCTTTAAAAGATAAGAAAATATTGGAAAGTTAACAACATGAGCCCTCAATTACTTTTGGTATAGTTATTAATTCCCGAGGCTCCAAGCCTATTGGAAGATTATCAATTTTTTCGTTGCAGTCAATATCAAGTTTGGACTTCTTACCGCATTCTGCATAGGTCCCTCTTATCTATTCGTTCCCCAAGCTCAGATGAGGGAAGAAGGAACGGAGACATAGATATCACTATGAACATGTTATGGGACAACTCTTGATATTCATATTGATTTATTATGTGGTTGTACCCGTCATTGGATACATCTCATATAATACATGTCATTCTTCTGCTATATCTTTGTTCGTTTCTTCTGTAACAATACCAACCATATTTTTATGGATCAATAGCGAGAAATTTGTTGATCCCAAAAAATGTGCCAACAGAATCCCTATCACGTCACCTCCACGTGGACATCACCTGCACACAAGCAAAAGCCGTCGGTCAAGAAAAAGGTTCGGTGACAGTTTGCACTCCGACGGTCAAGTCAACGACCAAACAAAAGAAAAAATGAGTGCAAGAGACGGAAGAGGGGAAGATGATAGGGTTAGAGAACATACCTTAATTGAAATAGATCACACACATATATAAATAAACAAATGGGCCGAATGGGTAATGGGCCGAGGTCTAAGCCCAATAGGAAATATTTTATGGGTATAACAAAATTCATAACTTGTGTGTGCAATGTTTATTCCGAAATAACCTCATTTTACGATTATCTAACCATGATGTTTTACTAAGTTCAATGTTAGCCGGGAAGTCAATGTTGTCAAGTGTTTATTACAAGATGTTATTTGACAAATAGTTCCCTTGGTTTATGGTCACATTTTATTAGTGAAGTGGCTTGGATGGTTGTTTAGTTGGCAACATGTTTTCAGCATATATCAACATATATCCTGGATAAGTATCTCACTTCAGAATATTTCAGTGCATATTCGAACAACAATAACAATGGGGAAAGATTTGTATATTCAACAATCTTCACTATCTAAGAAATTTCCATAAATTGTAATCTAACTTTGGAGGAAGAGAAGCTTAGACAGAGGAAGAGAAGGATAAAGAGGAAAATGAGTAAAAGGAGAACAAGAGGAGGAGAAGGTACTGGTGGTGGTGAAGGGCAGATTTGGTTCCAAGAGAACTTTTCAGTTCTATGCTTAAGCTTCTGTATATGGTCTAGGGCATTCACATATTTTGGAAGCAAAAGTATATGGTATATTCAACAAAACCCACCTCGACAGCCACAGCATGGAGGAGCTGCTCCTTAATCCGCACTACAACCAATAAAAAATTCCTCATAAAACAGAAAGAAAAGCCCGGGAGGAAGCACAAAAGGAGAAAGGAGAAAGCGGGGAAGANACAAGAGGAGGAGAAGGTACTGGTGGTGGTGAAGGGCAGATTTGGTTCCAAGAGAACTTTTCAGTTCTATGCTTAAGCTTCTGTATATGGTCTAGGGCATTCACATATTTTGGAAGCAAAAGTATATGGTATATTCAACAAAACCCACCTCGACAGCCACAGCATGGAGGAGCTGCTCCTTAATCCACACTACAACCAATAAAAATTTCCTCATAAAAAGAATGAAAATCCTGGGTGTAAGCCACCAATTATATGTTCTCTATAGATTTTCCTGCTATATTTCTAACTGATGCAAACATTTACAAGTGATATTGACATGGTGCATCTCAAGTACATGTTAGGACAACAATCGTGCATCTGTCTTATCATCAGTTCATGATGCGCAAAACGGCTAGATTTATTTTTTGAATTTTCTGTTTGTTTTGTTTTCTGTGTGTTTATTTTCTCGATTTCCTCCTTACTGATTATTTGCATGTTCCATTGTTCTCAGCCTACTCCAAAAGACAAGAGAGCAAATTTGGTGATCCATGGGCTTGTTGACAAGGTAGCTCTGTTTTTATTTTCTCCTCTGAAAATGCAACGTTGAGTGACCTTTCTAATGCTTGAGGAAATCCTTTTTAACATGTGTTCTCATGATTTGTTGTAAGCTTCAACATTGGGTTTACCTGTGTCGTCATTCTAAAATCATGTCAATTTTTCGGTTGAATCTTCATTATGTCCTATCTCTGAGTTCTCGTACATCGATTTCATAACCAACTATGACACGACAACGTTTTAGACTTTGATGTTGTCATTTTCCATTGCATGACAACATTTTAGACTTTGATAGTGCATGACATGAGCGGCAGGTAGTTGCAGGGGTTATGCAGCTTCTAAATATGCAGATTCCTCCATACATTCGAGTTGATATTTTCCAGGTGGTTTTCTATCAATTCCGCTGCATTTCAGGTACCACTTTTTCAAGACTTAGCCTCATATTCTTGATGCTTGTTGCAGTATGGGAGATTTTATGCAAGCGTATGATCATCCTAACTGAGGCAACATTGATTGTCGACTTTTGTTGAATTGATTTGTGGCACACGCCTCACTCAATCCTGTTCACTCTCTAAATTACACCAGTGACAAATATGGTTTTGTCATTGTTGATGAAATAAAAAACAATTGAATTTTACGCTGGATGATGTGGATATAGAACTTGTACAGTGAGTTTGGTGCTGAGTTGATGTAGTGGGGTTGCAAAGTGAATACATGGCCTACTATCAGTGGTTGAGGGTTGACTTTTAATTATAATAGTGCAACCTTTGTTGGGTTGAATTGTGGAGAATGGATATCATATTAATGTGGTACTTGATGGGCATTTAGGTCTAGATTATTTGGTTTCAGACTTTCAGAAGGACCATGAATAGAGATTTCAGTCTGGAGTTTTTAATGAACTTTGTTTTATGGTAATAAAGGTAGTTCTGAAGATCCCATGACTGTATAAGCATCTGTGGAAAGACGTGAAAATGTCTGGTATGTTTTGGATATTGGTTCTGAACATCTTAATGCTGTTGTTTGCCTTATATTCTGCTTGATATACTCAGTGTGCAGTCAATGTGCATGTCAAAGCACATTTCCAAGAAAGGGATGATGACGCGTGCCTGTTGATGATAAAAATCTCAACTGACACTGATGATTTTAGAGTCAACTCACATTAGACTATTATGACAAGTCTATGACAACTCAAAAATGGTACACTTGTCAATTCAAGTTCAGCGACTTGCTTTCCAACTTGAGTTTATTTCAAAATAGTTACTTATTCCAAATGCACACTTTTCATTTTAATAATTTTATTACTTAAATTGGGAGCATCTTTTTCATAAAGTCTCACTTCCTCCACCTACTCAACTGCACAGTACTTTTACCACTGCAACGACCATCGGTCAACCCTACCTTTAAATTCACTGTAGCACCACCAAATTGACCTTTACAACCTGCATCACTGGTGAACGACAAAATTTGCATCACTCCCTGATGGATTACGGATAGAATAGAATTAGAAGTTATATGATTTTAAAACAAGAATTTAATTAATATTATGGATTATGTGAATAAATTGATATTTTCTTTTGTCCTCAATTCTTCTATTCTTTGTACATCTTTCTTTTCTTAATATTCAATTGTTTGTTGTCAAGCGACTAATCTAAAACTAAAAAAAATTCTAATAAGCTATAACTATATAAAAATGTTAAACATAACCGAATCTAATCTAAACAATCCTAGCATAAATTGAACTCTTATTTCAAATCCTATCTAACTTCTAATTCTATTCTATCTTTCTCTGTATCTCCATCACTCCCACCCATCACCAACCACCAATTTTGCTTCCAAAACCATTATCAATGTATCCACCAGGTCTTTCCAACACCAAAAAATTGAAAATTCTATCCGCTTCACGTCCACAATCCTAATCGATATTTGAGAGTTCTATCCAGTTCCCATAATTTCTTACCATACTATGATATTAGAAGTTACAATTTCCTGAGTTGGTGAAGTTAGTGAAGACACGTTGCACGACAATCTATACTTCAAGACACAGACATTTCTGTTTCTGATAATGCTTTATTTGCAATTGCTTTGAAGTTAAAGGAAACAAGTGACGGACCAGGGAGGAAGGTTTCCGTTGACCGGCTAAATCATTTTGCTCTATGAGACGTTTATAAATTAGTGAATTAATTTGGACCGGAGGTCGATTGAGTAATGTTGAAACTGAACAGAAGGCTCGCTATCTATGTCAACGTGGTGGAGTGCATGGTTTTGTGCACAATGCACGTCAATGTCATGATCACAGTGAAGAGAAAAAGGTTTTGTAAAGGGCAAGGATTTGGTATAAAGATTGTGATGGTGGACAGAAAGTATGGAGGTGATCGTTAATCAGAGAGCAAATAAGCTCTAGAACTTCTAATTCCCACTTGTTTCCACCAATGCTTAGCAATACATAGAATACCCTAGATGCCTTACACCTATACTACCAATAAGGATCATTCATTGCATCTATTTTTAGCTGCTTATTCTATACATATTGTGTAATAATTCTTCTAACCTCCAATGAAAATATTTGTGGTCAAGATAATATATAAATGATGTACGCGTGTCTTCCGACATCTTAAGCTTTTAGATCATATGGATAGAAGTACTATTTTAATTACTTCATTCTATTAATAAAGTTCTTCTATAAACAATATCACCATGATTAGTTTTGTTCTTTTAACTTTCATCGAGGTGACATTCATCCATTCAACAAGTATGTTCAGTTTGTAGTTTTATGTTGAAGCCATTATCCTGTACTTGCTTTAATTGTTTATATCTTATGTTCTAAATATTTTCTAGAGATTATTAGCGATTAGTTTATGCTCATCATATCGTAATACTTGAGACTAATACAATATGCCTGGTATTTTTAGGGTTTTTGAAAGATTGACTATTCATACTTTAGACCTTTGTGCACTTCCAAGTTCCCTGTATTGCTGTTCTTGAGAATTCCTTGCTTGCTTCGAAGTGGACATTGAACAAGTGCTCTAAACTATTTGGATTTTGTGTGCCTTTGCAGAGAAAAAATATGCGAAGTGGTCTCTAAGGGTGACTAGCGTACATGGAGAAAGAGCTCCATTGCCGTTCATTAAATCAGTTGAGGTATTGCACTCATATGTTATCAATTAAAAATACATCCTTCCAATTTAGTCCTCATGCCGTTTTATCAATTTTAATTCGAGATAATGTTGTTGATTGTGATTACTCAATCTTGTTTTATCCTACAGTGGGGCCATGTTTATTTCTGAAATTATTTGGTCAGTTAATTCGGATTGAGGTGAAACTAGTCTGTCCATTTTGTTTCATTATGCAGGTTACCTTCCCTGAGAGGCCAGAACTAAAATCAGCTACACTGGAGAAGCAACCATTCTTACTAAAAAGGTACGTCCTCATAGCCAAAGCACTGTTACAGTTATAACACAGGTCATTCAGCTTTATTTCTTTTTCCTTTTACCATAAACAGAAGTTTTTAGAAAAAAAAAAAAAAGGTTTTCAAACAAGTTCACTGCAAAAAAGAGTGAACAGTTATCTCCTTTAGGATGTTTATTTGAGCTGCCTCCTATGCAAAGAAGTCAATTCTTTCTCAGTTTCTTGGTCCTCTATTATTCATTTCCGTGGTAACTCTTCATTCGATTATCTGTGAATTGATAGAAGGATTCGGCGGAAAACATATAATTATTCCCTCTGCTCTACCTCTTCCCATCCTTAATATCTTTTCCTTTAGCCTATGCTCACATCTTCTACTGCAATTTCATCCCCATTGTCCATTTCCCACTCCTGAAAAATGCTACTGAGATTTGTATTCCATATTCCCCCTTCAATATCTTATTTACTTGGCGTCACACATTCCATCCTCTTTTTTTAGCAATCGGGGGTTGGAACTCATCTTAGGCTCTTTTGTCACCATACCAGGTCTCATGCCTGAGTTTATGCTTTCTGCCATCCCCTATCTGGTAATCAAAGTGTCTGACAAAGTCGTCCCACCCCTTCCTTGTATTCCTCCAAACAACCACCCTATGAGTGAAACCCTAGATGATGTCTTCCTTCTCTCTTCCAAGTCATATTTGGCCCTTTTTGGTTTAGCTAAAAAAGTCGTAAAAATTTAAGTCAAAGTCAATAATTAAATTTAACTACAAATTTTATGAGATCCACAACTTTTATCAACTTTTTAACCACACATTTCATCGACTTTAATCAAAATCTAATTTTTAGCAAAACCAAACAGGTGCTTAATGTTAATGTCCTCTCTGCACAGTCTACCTTCGTCATTTGCAAGTCTCAACAGCATTTGCCTAGTAATTCTTGGCTACTACTCATCTAAATAGCCAATAAGCTTTTATGATGTTATTCCAACTGACGAGGCAATCCCTTTTAGTGCAAGTAAAAGAAGATGTTAGGAGGTTGTCTTACTAAATCCTGTTAAAAAAAGTTTAGTTATACGACTGGCATGGTTTGCATATTGGTAAGACACGAGTAACTTATGACTCCTAATTATACATCTGGGTAGAGTGACACTACATCTCTAAGTGGTTCAAGGCCAATGAAATTCAGTTGTACTTCACCTTCATCAGTATGAAGTTCGCTAAAGTGGACCTGACTATTAACAACCACAAAGATGAGTCTGCTTCTGTCCAGAAATGAGCTTAAACATGATATGTAGAAATCAATAGTAGGTGAGAGTTCTTCATATTTTGTGAGTTGGAGGATGAATCACATTATTCAGATGCACATCAAAATAAGCATACATAACTTACAATCTAAGACAACCGGATGTCCCATAAAAGAAAACTTTATTGGATTGGGAGACCATTTTACTGGTTTATTTCATCATTACCCACTCAATTTCAGTCCTTGAAAGAGGACTTGTTATGCGAGATGCCAAGATCCATGCTAATAGCGGAGATGAAAATCTGAAATGTGAACCCCAGGGTCTTAGAATATTTGGGATAAGAAACATGCTGCACTGTCAATTATGGTAATTTTTGTCATTTAAATGTTGCTTACATATTTATGATTATTTGCAGGAGTCAGATTTAAGTGCAGAAGGGGTATCCTATATTTTGGTTCAATTTCCTCATTTTCTTATAATCTTCCTATTTCTAAGCCTTCCTGCTTTCTTTGGTGCTTCAGGGAAATGCTCAAATCAAGACCTTTTAAAATGGTTCTGAAGGTTAATTTCAGTGATGGCTGTGGCTGTCCATTTACCAGCATTGAGTTCCCAGTAAATTTTCAGGTGAGTATTAGGGCATAACCTGTTTTCACTTATCATGTTCCCTCCCCCATCTTTATCTGAATCAAGCTGTGATCCCCTTCTCCCCCTCATAAAATAGAAATGGTAGGCTGAGGAGTGTCATTAAAAATAGTTAATACCTGAAACCTGACGGAAAGAATCAACTAGAATGATCTCCAAAAAACCTTGAGTTGTCAATTTGACTCATAGTGGTTTCATTACTAGAACCAATGTGTATCTATGATTAATGACCTTAAAGCATGTGATGGATAGTTGTGTACTATACACTGATTACTCTTCCAGTTGCTTGTTTCCCATGTATGTTTCAGCTTGCTGGTTTCCCATGTATCTTGCAGCAAGGTACATGTCCTCAACACATCAAAGGCACGACAAGCCTGATTTAAAAATTTATATTATTTAAATATTTTGTAAAAGAATGGACATAACGTGTGAAAAATTGTAGGAACTTCATGCTGCTATATGCAATCTTTAACACGTAAATTTATTTATTTTGTTTCCGCTAGTGGTACAAAGTACAACTACTACACTCATACTAAAAAGAGTTACATTGATAAACAAAAAAGGCATTGAAATAAACATCAAATTATTAATGGTGATAGCACTTAAGTATCACGATAGCTGTTTCAATCTGGATCAACTGAAGAAATTCTTGCCCCTGTTTGTATTCTGAATCTGAATAGGAAAAAGAGTAAACCCATAGTTTTCATTCAGTCTTCTCTAGTATAATTTACATAAACTTACATTTAGAATTTATGTCAGTTCACATCAGTAATATATGCGGTTTTAACGGAAGGGATTGGAACTGGAAGATACCCACTTAATTGTGACTGACTTCATAACTAAGGGACCTAAAGAGGGGTTATATTATCCCTTGCTACATGCAAACAACCGCCCCACCGGCAAAACAAGTTATATAATCAAAAAAGAAGAGAGAAGAACAAACAAAAGATGATTTATGGGTCTCACTTGCCTAATCGAAAGGAAGTTGGAGGTTTCACCACTGACAGTTGCTGCCTGCTCTTCTGAATCGTTTTTGTTGTGCTGTCTTTATTAAATTTTGAGATTTTGTTGGGGTTCATGTTGCAAAATGCCACCTCTGGTCATTTTGTTTATCATTGTTTTATGTGATGTACAAGTATGCTTTCTCTGCAACTTCTTTGTTGTGTTAGGCTACTTGGATACACTATGTTCATAAGGTCACCGTCACTTTGGTACCAATTATGGTTGACATTTGTTTAACTCGTACTGCTGCAGTTTCCACTTTTACCTCTTGTTATCATTTACGTAGCTTTTTTATTAATTCCAGTTCGAGGGAGAACTCAATTATATCCAGCAGAAAAGTCACTATTTGCTCTCATGCCACGCAGAAACAAACAGACAGCACTAGCCAAGATAAAAATGGTGTAATTCAGAAGCTGAAAGACACAGCAATGATAGATGAATGCTGCGGGCAGTTTTCTTTAGTCGAGAAAAAGATCCTTTCTGACCTGAAAAAGGAAATTGCCATATATGCCGGCACTACAAACATAGTTAGATACTGTGATTCTTCATCAAGCAAAGGCTTTGGCAATATCAAGTGGGCAGGTAAACGAGAAAGAAACGAAATCAACGTTAAAGGGAAAGGTTGCTCTGTGGCAAGGCACGAAGACGAAATTGTGAAGAAATTGAAGGTGTGTTGAATTTGTTATTTTGGAGTATATATTTTCAGGAATCTTAATCATCAGGAGGTATATCATTAGCTGTATAGTAACACTGCTAATTAATAGGTAGAGTACGATTAGCTTGTAAATCTTTTGGAAAGGCTCGAGTATATTTTGTACGCTGAAATCGAGTCTCTGTTGGGAATATTGAACTGGGCAGTAAATATTGTTGTACGATCATCTGCCACCCTTTTTGAATTTGTAGACACTGTGGCTTAGTAGTCAGTTAAACTGTAAAGCCTTCTTTTGCAGTGTTTCTTATTTAACAATTTTTGATGTCTTCTGCTGATTATCAAGTAGATGCATATATGCTTGAACTATTTGAATCAACTTTAATTGTTCTAATGAATGGCTATCTTAGTGCCCCGACCCCAGGCTCCATGTCCGCTTTCATCAGCCTGTAACCCAAGTCTTTCTCTCAACACAATTCAGATCGTCTTCTTGCTAATAATAGGCTGTTTAGGTAATCTTCTGGGTCAATTGAAAATTATTCAAGAAACCCCGGTTTGTCCGAGCCCAAATTTATCTTTTCATCATATTTGAAAAACAAATGGATCTTTTGTTGGTGCAGGTGTGTTTCTTACACTATTTCTTGGGTCAAGCAAAGGGTGCTAAACTTGATAAATTTGAGAAGATGGTATGATTTTCGAGTCCCTTTTCATCACTAAAACCACACAAATATTTATTGCTTTTACCCATTTCTTTATGGAATCCTTTTGTGACGACGGGTCGACGCAGAAGTCATAATGTCTTAAATCGAGAAGTTTATCATATTCGGGGATTCTACGGCATTCCTCGTTCGTCTCACTTGACACCCCAAACTCGGAGTATAAATTGAATTTTGCAAGTTTATTAGAATTAGAGATTTGGCTTCTTTCCTATTTGGTATCATAGAATTGGTGAAAGCAACCGTGACTCAGTGATATGAAAAAGGAGAAAACAAAAAATCCAATATGTCGATTTAATGGGAAGAAAATTGGAGAGAGGAGTCATAATCAGACTATTGAAGTCAACAAAGGCTCCTCATCATTTTCTTTATTAGTTTATTCTGAATAATTTCATTGAGGTTTTTATTTATAATATAAAACAAAAAGGGGTTCGTGATGGGGTTGGTAGAATAGGTGGCATTACTGCTACCGTGTGATGTTTACTATATGTTGGCATTCCTATTTTGACTCCAATTGTCCATTCTATCAAGTCTCGACTTGAGTCGATCAAGCTATAAGGCGTGTTCGGTAGATATTAAAATCGGATTAAAATTAAAAAATTAGTCGTTATAGTTGATTTTTATTAGATAAGTAAGACCCAAAACCACTATATTTTCAATTTTAATTGAATTTTAAGCAAGAACGAATATGCTCATAATTTAAATTCTTAAATAAGATAGATTAAAATCAGAGCGTGCATCATACTTGAATTCAAACATCTCCATTTCGCTTTAGGCATTTGATTGAAAATGAATTCAATCTATACGTGAAGGAATGCTTTGTGACATAATATGGAATGTCAACATATGACTTCGTGATGAACCATAAAATAAATAAAATATTTTGTACCAAGTTAAATTTTATTTTGATAAATGCTTCGTCGCTCATTCTCATTTAGTTTATTAATAAACTCAATAAATTAAGATGATAAAAAGAATAAAACAAAGAATCCATCGATCGAATCAATACTTACCATCGAAACACTTTTCTATTTGTTTTTCATCAACTTGTGCATATATTTGACAACTACATGGATAAGAAAGGGGAAAGAAATAATATAAACTATTTTGTCATTTTTGACTTGAGAGATAAAATATTACTTAGACAATTTGATTAAGATAAGCATTCTGCTAAGGACAAAAATATTAATAAAGATTAATATATACATTTATTGTACGTCGATATTATACTTGGGACATAGTAATGAACACCGAATAGTACAGTAAATAACATTTAGCCCTTGTTTAGTAATGATTAAAATTTAGATTTTAGCCCATGTTTGATTCACATTAAAATTATCATTCTTCTATTCATTTTTAATCACACATTCTTCAATAAAATAATATTTTTCATCACATCAATAATTTTTTCTTCTTTTTTATCCACACATTCTTCATCAATCTACTATTCCAGAATACATTATTCTAAAATAATGTGGCTCATACACACCCTTAATCTAAATCAAAGTCAACAATTATTTTTAATCACATATTTCACAGTACTCACAACTTTTCACACATATTTCATCAATTTTTATCAAAATTTATTAAAAAATTGTGCCAAACAAGGACTTAGTCTATTTTATTCTTTAGTACTATCTAACAAGTTAATTGACCTAGCAATTTAATGAGTTTTTAGGCAATTTGTACACGCAAATGGACCATTATTACTTCGTATTGAATTTGTAGTCTAAGAGTTTATACGAATAATTTAATTTTATCTCATCGTTTTGTTTATCGTGTTGAAGTAGAAACTATCGTAGGAGTACACGGAGCATGTATTTCAACTATATAAGTTATTATCTATATCTATTAGTAGATTTATCGATGTAATTTTTATGTATAGAATGTTACAGTTGTAGAAATGTTATAATTTATAGAGTTATTCTCTTGTACATAGATAGTGTTATAATGGTATTCATAATTGACACATGGTGCCCCTATTGGAGGGGTCGCAACTTTAAGAAAGTCGTACTAATGTGAAATAGAAATGACAGGGGCTGGCCAACTTGCTTTTATTTTGTGTACACAACTCTACATAAATGCTTAATTAATGCCCCATATTATAGGTAAAGCTATCAATATCCCTATATATTTTTCAAAATAGAAATTTGGGACAAAATATCCATTTTTAATGATGCATTTGAAAAAATAGCCACTTTCAGTGCCATTTGGAAAATGACCGTTTAGTGAAACATTGGGACTGAAATAACCTTCTCATGTAAAGTATTTCCATCCCACCCACTTCTTTGGCCGGTTTGGAATGAGAGGCAAAAATTGCTTTTGGGCCGTTTGACTGATTTTATGAAAGTACTTCTTTCAATATGACTTTCTCTAAAAATATTTTCGAAATAAGAAGTTCTTTTAAAAATTAGTTTCCAAACAAAAATTAAGTTAGCTTCCTCTAAAAACTTATTTACAGGAAGTAAAAGCTAAAATCAAGTCAAACAAATCTTTTTCATCTTCTTCACCACCGCCTACTCAAGAGCTTCTCATCATTTTCTTTTTGTACTTGAGTGAATATGATCTTACCTCACTTTTTAGAATCTTTCGAAATTCATCTACACTATTCACTGTGCTATCAAAACCAAAGATCAATTTGAATATGATTCGAAAGCCTGTTTTATAAGGAAACCCTAACCCCACCCACTTATTCTTCATCACCACCACTCGACGTTTGGTTATCAAGATTAGAGATTTTTGACAACATCGAGTGGGTAAAATGTGAGAGCGGTGAAGGAGATAGAATTTTCTAGGTAAGAAGAGGTGGTTTTTTTTTTTTTATTTTTTTCAATGGAATGGGGTCTACGGGATGAGGTCGAATTATGGGTCTCGACGAGTCGAGTTGAGTCGAGTCACGAGCCGAAACTCTAAGTTCGGACTCGGCTTGAATGAATTGGTTCGAACTTTTTTCAGCCCGAACTGAGCAACAGTTCGGCCAAAAAATTTAGGCTTGGTCGGATCAATTTATTTTAATTCATTATAAATCTATTTTTTTAATGAATTTAAAATTTGTGCAATTTATACACATTATAAATAATAACTAAATCTTAACATATAAAAAAATACAGCTAAAATTTTAAAAAAAATTAAAATAATAAAAAAATAAATAGTTGTCTGCGATGATAGCGCAGGCAGCTGTCATTTTAGATGTATTTTTTAAATTCTTTTTAAGACTCAATTCTGACGGTGACGAGCCACGGGGTAGCTCGGACTCTAGCCGATGTCCCAAAATAGGGCTTGACCCAAGCCACGAGCCGACCTCGCTCAAACTTTTTTCAGGTCGAGCCGACGAGCCATATTGACATCCTTACGGTGAATAGTGTGAAGTGGGCGGAAGGGAATGGTGAAGGGAGAGGGTTGTGTGGGATGTGATGTGTTGGTATCAATTGGAAAATATAACGTGGTAGAGGAGTAGATGAAGTTTACATATATTAATAATTGTGGTGGTAGTTGTGGAGCAGCAGCATATCCATTGCATGCAGATGATGATATGCAATTATCGTTTGTGAAAGTGCTTTGCTCGGGGTTTTCGAAATTTGATCATATTTGCAAGCGTTTCTAAAATTTTATGGAGGGTATTTTGATCTATTTACATTAAAATTGGCCACATTTGCAAATATTTTTGAAATGGCCATTTTTCAAAATGTATGCTTAAATATAGCTATTTAAAATATTAAAAAGATTTTTTTCCTCTGATGGGTTGGAGCGGTCAGACGATTGTTGAACAATTCGTATAAAAGTTAAATTGTAATACTAATAAAATAGTTATTTATATATATCTTCAACACGAAATCAATTACAAAAGATACTTCTGATTGTAAAATTTAAATAAAAAATTTATTATAATTTTATACTAAATTTTTTATATG
>CAIGRL010114264.1:0-13025 GCA_903798325.1 Fraxinus xanthoxyloides
CTCTTGAGGATGTTCTCGGGTTTTACGCCCGTTCGACCTCATGCAACTGAGTTGATCAGGATCTCTGTTTATATTATCATCAAAGCAACGAAAGTCTATGTCCAGGGAGGAATTTGAGGTAAAGGGGACACGACCAACTGAGCCCTTTCCTGACCATTGCTTTATCAAAAAGTTGCTTTCTGGAGTCTCATTCTTTATGTCCACAACCTTTGATGCTGGTTTTGAATTAAATGGTAACATATCAATGCCCATTAGACGAGCCACTATTCTTGGTGCATTTTGTCTGGCGTTTTTTCTTTTAGACATCTCTTCACTGATTAACTTCTTCGTTGGAGCCTCAGTGGAATAGCAGTTCTCGGATTCATTCTTCTTGTGATAAGCATACTGAATAAATGTAGCAACTTGTGAATCATCATGGAGAGAATGTACAAAATTGAGAAGCTTCTAAACACTTACAAAATTACAGTGTGGGTTTAAAGTCATAGGAGTTGAAACTAGAATAGGTTAGACAAAGAAAAGAAAATGATCCCCTCTAACAAGGCAAGATGAAAAGTCTGACTATCAAAACGCGGGCAGGAACTGTGACCATGAAAACTTCACCAACAAAATTGATAAGAAAAACAAAAGACCGCATTTGTATATATTTTCGACTCTGAAGACAATTGTATAAGATATGAGGTTTAAAACAAGGGAAAACTTCAGATCCATAAGCTTCTAGGATGGAAGGTGAAGAAACACACTCATCAGAGTGATAAACTTCTACAGTCAAAGCAACCAAAACAAGGCATTACGTTGTTACCGGAATACTCTCTCTCCCAGCAGACAAGCTGTGGGAAGTCTCTAAAGGTATCTCCAAACTGTTTCGAGGAGCCTCCAGGCCTGAAGAGTTGTTAAACAGAGAGCATTACTTTATTTCTGGTTAGTGAGGAGGAAAAGCATAATAAATAGAACACAGAGATCCCTCTTTTCTTACTTCAACCAACATGGTGTTATGTTTAGTGATCCATCTATGCTACACATAAATATCATGAGAACAAGTCATTTTCGACAACTAAGTAGGGATGAGAGTCATGAATATACATTCAAATAACTGGGGTCCACTGATAACATTATTTAGACAAATAACTGCTTCTGTAAAAGAAAGAAACTTGTTTCATTCTGCAGTTCGATCTCAAGCTTCACCATGGGCGAAGTATAAACACTGTTGAAAAGGCAACACAACTAACGATTGACTTTGGAATTCTTGCATTTGAAGTATTGCATGCATGATTAACCATATCTTAGTAATTCCTAGTAGCTTCCCCCTACATCTTAACACAGGTACCACTTGCCATCATCAAGTCTCTTATGTTTAACTACTTTCCTAGACATTCTGTCCTCATCAACGTCAAGGTGTAATGAGCTTCCCATGCGCCAAGAAGTATTCATCGAAAAAAGCTGTATTTTACTCGATAAAATATCTATATATAATACACCATGAAACTGAATGCATCTCTATCTCACTGACCAAAGAATGAGAGATTCCAAGACAGCCTACAGCCTGCAGAGTCGGGAATTTAAGCGTTTGGGAATTGATACATTGCAGAACTTTTTGACAATGAAATAAAGAAGAAACGCACAATAGAATTAACAAATCATTCTATTTTATACAATATACTGATTCAAATCAAGCTATTTGTACCATTGGCATTTTTTCAGATTGTCCATGATAGCGCAATTAATTGGAATTATGAAAATTATTGTGCATTCCAATTATGGTAATCTAAAGCAATTTCCACTTTTACCAAGACAAAATAAAGCAACTTTCACTGTATAAAAAGGGAGATTGATCTGGCAAAAATCTAATAATAGATTCAGAAAAGACAAGGAAAGATGAAAGATCAAAAATAAAAGAGAAATTAAATAAGTAGACAACTATAAATATTTGGTATCATCACATCAATGATGTAACAATTATTCATGTCTTCTGCCGTGCAGAGCATGTGAAATTGAAGCACTTGAAGTTCAACAATAATCTCAAAACTACACAATTATTTCCGTATGTGTAATTAATGAAATGAATACATAGAGCCCAAATTCAGACATGAAGGGAAACTACACGACAAATATAGAAGAATTCACATTTTCTGATCCAGACACATGAAATAACTTGCCACAATTTTGCACTTACCAGGATTAGACTGAAAGGTTCACGAGGAGTTTCCAGAAGTCAAACCTCAACCACCAGAGAGAGATGAGTCAAGATTCGAGACAACAATGCAAGAAAACTGTATATAAAAACTGAGATTTGTATGGAGGAGTTCAATGAAGAAGAATCGTAGGAGAGAATGAGATAAAACCAATAATAATGAAGGAAGAAAAGTAATGGTTTTAGCATGAAAATCCATTGCTGGAATCAATCACCCAGTAGTAACTCAAAAGTCTCTATTTCTCTCTACTTATTTTCCCGTTATACCTTTTTTTTTTTTTTGTTTTATGTTAAATTGATTCACTTTTCGTTTTCAACCATACATTCTCCATCAACATTTTACAATTAGTTATTCAAAATTGGGTTAAATTGAGAATTTATTGAGAGGAGAGGATCTGTTGGGAAACGTGGGTGCAAGAGACACAAAAAAGGGACAATTATACACCCTTGTCGAAGTCTTTTCCTGTACTGGAAATGACGATTTTATCCTCGCCAATCGCCAACGGTAAATGAATGTCTTTTTGGAATATTTTATGGCATGCACTTTATCATCGCAATAATGATACCAAAAAAATGACAAAAAAAACATTTACTGACTACACATAGACAAGAATTGATTGAAAAAGGAGGAAAAAAGTCAATCATGTGTTGTAACGATAGCATCCGTAGAAATTCTGTACAAGAATTCCCGGTACTCATCGTATTTTTATTTTTTTTCTACCGCTTTTAAGAGTATTGAAACTAGAAAAATGTAGGGAATCCAAGCTCATGTATTTCAAATCACGAGGCATTTTGCTAAAAATGAAAATCTACTTTTTTATGCTTTTTTCCTTCTAAAAAACAATAACACGACTATATAACGATAAATCTTGATTTTTTATCGCTCCCCCTCGAAATCCCTTCAAATGTTATGTGTCAAAAACCCATATCACCAATTTTGATAGCGGTGAATCATTTGATTCATTGTCTAGTAATTCATTAAACATTGAATCGTAGAGCTCGCTGTCAAAATTTATTGTTATCAAAATATGTCATGACACTTATTGATCCAGCACAAAAGTTGGTGAACCGACCGGCTATTGAGCCAAGCCGAATTGCACGACTAAGCCATTTAACGCGTGATCAAGTAGCTACAATAATCAGACAACTTATAAGCATAAGATAGAATCAAATACCTATTTCAAAGGGAAATCTTTAGTCCTGAATGAAATGAATTTACGAAGAAATCCTCTTCGGTAATCTTCAAATAATATTACATAGGTGATTGTTTAATATATTGAGCAAGAATAATATAACAATGGAATAATATTTAACGAATTTCAATTGCAAGCATAAATGGTAAATAAGTTATTCTTGAACTATCAATTATTATAATTAATTAACCATTTAATTTTATTTTATTTTTGTTTGGAAAAGCAATAAATGATATGATATGAATTATTTAAAGAGTTCAAATGGTACTTTTCAAAAATTTATATTTGACAAATGAGGAACATTGTTCATAATTTAACTTTTAGTATCAAGACTAATTTGACAAAGAATAAATATAGAGAAATATAAAAATTTGTGTAATCTATAATCTATTAAATATCATATTAAGTGAGAATCATTTTTTGGATGATTTTAATCATGATATAATTCAATTATTTCAGTAATACTTTACTTTTCATTTTTCAATATATATTTAATTTATTTAACCATTTAATTATCATCAATGTACATGTACATTTGATACATTCATTTCAGATATGTACTTTCATTAATGTATGAATTTTCTATTATTAATTTTCAGATAATTAACATTCACGTTCATTTAATTAATATTCATTTCCATTTATGCATTTCCGTGTTATCAATTCTAATTATAAGTTAATTAGAATTTCACAATCAAAAATGTATTTTATTATTCACATCCAAGTATAGTAATTAACATGAGTCTTACTTAACTGAAAATTAAATAATCGATTTAACATTCATTGTTACGTATATATTCCTTCATTTTAATTTACGATTCTAACTCTATCATAATTCAATTATTTCAATAATACCTTATATTTCATTTTTTTAATATATATTTAATTTATTTAACCATTTAATTACCATTAATGTACATGTACATTTGACAAATTCATTTCACATTTGTGCTTTCATTAATGTATGAATTTCCTATTATTAATTCTCAATTAATTAATATTCACATTCATTTAACATTCATCTTCATTTACGTATTTCAGTGCTATTAATTCTAATTATAAATTATTGTGAAAAACGTATCTACATTTCATTGTTATTATGGAAAACGTCAATACATTTCATTAACACATAATGTCCCCTAACATTTCATTGTTATTGTGAAAAACGTCACCACCTTTAATTTTTTGATATTTTCACTTATTTCCACCTTGCATTGCTCAAAAGATCTTTTTATTTATTTTCTCAATTAAAAATTGTGAGATGGCGAATATACACTTCTATTTAAATAAAATAAAAAGAAAAAAAAATCAATCATAGTCCCAATTTTTTTTTTTTAAAAAGTGAAAATCAGTCCCAAATAAATTATTAAAATGGTAATTTATACATAATGTCCCTACCTTTCAATGTTATTGTGAAAAACGTCACTACCTTTCTTTTTTTGGTATTTTAACCTTTAGTTACACATTTGATTGTGTAAACTATCATTTTCATCCAATTTCTCAATAAAGAACTGTGAAATAATGAATACACTCGCATATTTAAATAAAAAAATATTTCTTTTAATTTCTAATTCTTTAATAATTTTATTTGGGATTCGTTTTCACTTTTTAGTTTTTTTTAATTTTAAATAAATTTGATTGGGACTCGTTTTCACTTTTTTTTATAAAAAATAAATTTTTTTATTAATTTTTTGGGGACTCGTTTAAATTTTTTAAAAAAAGATTGGGACTACGGTTGCAATTAATTGTTTTAGCTTTTTATTTAAATATGAGGGTATATTTGTCATTTCACAACTTTTTATTGAGAGATTGGATGAAAATGAATTGAAATAATGGTTTGCGTAATCAAATATATAATTAAGTACAAAAATATATATATAAAAAATGGTACGAACATTTTTTTGCAATAATAGTGAAAGGTAGGGACATTATATTCTAATTGTCATTTTTATAATTTATTTGGGACTCATTTGCGCTATTTAAAAATTTTGGGACTATGATTGCAATTACTTTTCTTTTTCCTTTTGTTTTATTTAAAGAGAATGGTATATTAGTCATGTTACGATTTTAATTGAGAAAATAAATGAAAATGATCTTTTGGGCAATGAAAAGTGAAAATAATGGTGAAATTGCCAAAAAAAAAAAGGGTATGGACGTTTTCCACAATAACGATAATATTCATCTTAATTTATGCATTTCGGTGCTATTAGTTTTTAGAATTTCACGTTCAAGAATGCATTTTATTATTCACATTCGTGTATACTAATTAACATCCATTTGCTTAATTGAAAATTAAATAATTTAACATTTATTGTTACGTATACATTCCTTTATATTAATTATAAATTAATTAACATTTATGTATATTCAAATATTATTTTTACATTACTTATAAAGTTTTTCATAATGACGTGCAATGCACATTCAACTTAGACTAATAATATACAAACATGGTATGACTATAAAGGTGCTAAAGCATCAATAAAGAGAAAAAATAAAAGTACCATGGGCACTCGTACCGGAGTGGGTAATAATCACATTAAACTTCTTATGAATCTCTGTATATGGGTACTCATGGGTAATAATCATCAGAGGGTTTTGTGGGATGAAGGAGATGACGAGGAAAATGGTGGAGAATCGTTTTAGGGATAGGTGAGGGTATAGGGAAAGGTGAAGGGAGAAGATGATTTTTTTAATTTTTTTAATCTTATTTATTTGGGATTGACTAAAATGCCCTTACTTAAAATGATCAAAATATTCATTTTTTACATTTTTTTAGGTCAACTAACAGATCAATGTGGACCTCTGCTGCATATTTCGAAGAGGTTAGGGACTTTCGTTAGCACAAATTGAAGGTTATGGTAAAATCTACAAAAATTGAAAAGGTTAGTGACTATTACTGCTGCAATTTTCCCAAATTTGAAGAAAATTCGACAGACTTACGACATGACATACAAAAATGCTGACATGGTATATTATTGGCCGGATTTAACTACTTGTTTAGAAAATGTTACCTACCTCGTTTACAAATGCAGTGATATCAGTAGATGATTGGAGGCAAGAACTTTTTTTATCAACATCTAATGACAAAATGCTGTCAAAGTGTGTGAATTTTTTTTTTCTTTACATATAGCAAGCTCCTTATTGGCGTTAGTTTTTAGCTCATTTGTCATCAACTTATGACAATGATATGCTTTGTCTGCATTTTCATTTGTCACGTCAGCGATTCCGTTGAATTTCCTAATAACGAATTATTGAGTGAAAGATGAGATAATGATTTGATAAGTGAAGTGATTGTTCTAAAAAAATTTAAAATTTAATGATCAATGAAAAACATTATGCAAAATTCAATAGTCATTTGGATTTTAACCCACCAAATACTAAGGCATGACCTATTTAAACTTTTTTTCTTTTAAGAGATAATTGTTTGCTAAAAATCCATTTCGAAAGTGAGTTGTTTTAATCAATTTGGAAAAATTTATAAATTGTTTATCAGTTGTCAAACTTTATATTCAATCACACAAAAATAATATTCAATTATTTATCACTTACTTCTATCTATTTATAAATTAATATCTCTATACATTCTTTCCAAACATAGGCATGTGTAGTCATTTTAAAAATTGTTTGGACTTCGAAGTACTATTCTTTCCTACGTCAAAAGTATGGAAATAATCCAGTTTTAGTTTAAAATAATAATCTACTTTTGTATGTGGGTAGTTTTGGTAAACTTTTATTTAAATGTGCAATTCAGTAGTGACCAGATATTTTGTTGAATTGAATTGGACAACACAAAAAGAGAAATTGGAATGGGAAAAATAAATAATTGTCATAGTTTCAAGATACACTGTCAAATTTAAGAAACTATTGAAATTCTTTCGAAATTAGGTTATCACATTTGTGACAATGTGATAAATATTTTGTGGCCAATTTATTAATTGAATAGGTTAATGTCACAATAATATACAAAATTACAAAACATCACATTCACAAAGACACAAAATGTAAATCACGGTGATAAATTTAATCACAATTTTTATAGGTAACAACTTATTTATTGATCACAATTTATCAAGTTAACCTGTCACAATTATTCAATTAAGTGGAGACAAATTTCCATTCATCTCCCCCACCTTACCCTATGCTACTCCTCCATTGTCGGCATCATCCAAATTTTCGTCATCACCTCAAATCTATAATCCACTATCGCCGCCTGCACCCCACCCCTCTTATTTTTTTCCCATTCTTCAACTCCTTTCTCCTTGCACCACCACTGTGCAGCAGCCACTTGTTTTATTCTCGCCAAGTTTCACAACATCCCACCCCCATTCCCTACCACCTCCGGCAATCGTAGAGAGATGGATAAAAAAAAATGACAACCATTGCAAAACCCACCTCCCACAACAGTGCACCACACATCCATCTCACCAGCACTAGCAATGTCACACTACAACCACCCTTAGATTTTTATACAACACCACCACCACGCAGATTCGCACCACCAAAGAAACAACATCATACCGTAGCCCAATGTTACACTAGCATCATGCACAGATCTGGCCACCAATAAATAATATGTGATCAATAAATAATGTGGCCTAAAAAATTGAGTTGTGACTTGTAAAATTTATGATTTGTGATCGATATATAAATTGATGTATAGTTTTTTTTATTTGTATCGATAAATAATTTGTAATCAATTAATTCGATAATTTGTGACCAAATAGTATGGGATTGTGACTTTAATAGATTTAATTAATAATATATTTTTAATTAATTATTTCATACATAAAATTTAATTAATATCTGATTTTTGAAGTTTATAAAAAATGGGAAAATGCCGACTACACAAAAATGTATCCGCTTCATACCAATTAAAATATATATGATGTCATTTCACATTTAAAAAATAGGTAAACCACACTTTTTGTAACAACATTGAGTTCAAGAGCATATTTGGACAAGTTGAAACAGAGTTTTATTAGTTTAAAGAAAAAGTAATTTTTTAAATTATATTTAGCCCCTGTTTGAGCTTCATTTCGAGAGAAATATACATTTTTAAAAAATGCGTGATTAAAAATGATTTTTGAAAAAAGTTGAAAATTGACAAAATGAGGCTCAAACAAGCCATTTAAGAGTAATTTTAATTTCGTGTTAAGCCTAGCTAAATATGCTAGTACTTGAGCCCCCTTGGAAAATTCTCGAATAGATGTGGATCCCAGTCAATGGTGTAAGATTCAAAGTTGGTGGATCCAAATGATCTTTGCAAATTTGTAGATTAGAGCATAGTGATATTTAGCTGATGTTTGGCTTGGATAAAAATCAATATGTTTGTAAATTTTAATCAAAGTTAAGTGTCCATCAAGTGTGTTAATGAAAATAAATTGATAATCCCCTATTTGATATAAATTAAATCAAAATCTAGATTTTATCAAAGTTCAAGTCAAAAATTAATTTTAATCATATATTTCGTGAGANAGCCTAGCTAAATATGCTAGTACTTGAGCCCCCTTGGAAAATTCTCGAATAGATGTGGATCCCAGTCAATGGTGTAAGATTCAAAGTTGGTGGATCCAAATGATCTTTGCAAATTTGTAGATTAGAGCATAGTGATATTTAGCTGATGTTTGGCTTGGATAAAAATCAATATGTTTGTAAATTTTAATCAAAGTTAAGTGTCCATCAAGTGTGTTAATGAAAATAAATTGATAATCCCCTATTTGATATAAATTAAATCAAAATCTAGATTTTATCAAAGTTCAAGTCAAAAATTAATTTTAATCATATATTTCGTGAGATCCACAACTTTTTATTTGCATAGTTTCGATTACCCGTGAGTTATCACTCACAACGTGGTTTGACCTATCTTCATTTGCAGTATTTATAACACTCTCATACCAAGCCTGAAATGAGCAGATATAGTGTTTCCATTTACCATATTAGTTGAACAAGAAAAGGAAATATTAGTTGAACATCGTCTTTGAACTGTAAACAAACCTCATGTGCTGAGTCAGCCTCCTGATGATACCTCGTGTTGCGGCACGTTCCTCCACAAACACTGCAAGTAATTACTGTTATACCTCTCTTCTTCAGCTTACCCTTGGATCCGACATATGTGATAACATCTTCCTCTGATTGTCTCCTTCTCTTCTTTTGTTTTCTCCCCCGTTTAGACACAACCCAAGTTGGTGGTTCGACTGGAAGGGCATCAACCGAAGGCCATAACTTTATTCCATTGATTGGATATATGATATTCTCATAACAACTGAGATACGTGTTAACTCTATAGCACTCATGCACGTACCTCCAAGGCTCCCCCCCTTCTATCTAAAATTGCAGCAACTGCATGACCACGTGGAATTCCTGACAAATCCCATCTCCTACAAGCCCACATCTTATTATGTAGATTGACAACAAATTCTCCACTTGGACATTTCATATAAGATTGCGCCCCGCCACACCAATCCACCTCACATCCATCTGCTAACTCACGACTATTCACAAGCTTTTGCTTCACAAGCTTTTGTTAGACTTTAGGACAAAAGGTCCAGTTACCTTTCTCATCTTGTCCCTCCTTCCTTGTATCATCTTCATGAAGCTTATGTGCAAGTCAACTAACATTGTCAATATAGATTTTTCCCTTTCTTCCAATACCACATTATTGAAAACTTCACATAGGTTGTCAAAAGTATGTCACTCTTCACCTTTGTCATAAAGTAAGCCTTACTTCATTCACGTGGGTGCCTCTTCTTTAACCAAGAATGTGCTGATTTGCTTTCCTTTTCAATCTCACCCATCCAAAAATTCCAATCAGCCACTATCGTCGACTTGGCAGCCCTCCATAAATAGTCTTTCAGAGTCAAACTCTTAAAGTCGGTCTAGAAGAAATTGCTATACATGTGTCTGACACAAAAACGATGTTCGGCCTTGGGATACAAATCATCTATGACATTCTATAGACTCTTTTGTCTATCAGTCATAAAGGTCTATTCATTACTATTTAGGATCTTCAAATCTTCACCCAGGTGTTGTAGAAACCACCTCAAAGTAGTAGCATGCACTCTCACTCTCCATTATTGCGTACGCTGCTGGGTAAATGCAATCATTGGCATCTAATGCCACAACTACAAGCATCTGACCTCCAAATGTCCCTTTCAAGAAACACTCATCTAATCCCAAAAGTTGCCTACAACCTGACAAGAAGCCTCTTTTGCAAGCTTCTAAACAAATGTATATACCTTGAAACTTTAGTTCATGCATGGCAATTATGCATGTAGACCTAGGATTGGTTCTCAAAATCTCAGCTGCAAAAGACCTAAGCATACCAAACTGATGCTCATCAGATCCTTGTATTAATAACCTAGCATATCTTCTAGCCCTCCAAGCCGTAACTTTATTAATTGTCAACTTCAAATCATCCTTTACAACCTTCATAATAAGTTTGACTTCCAATCAGGGTCAACTTTGAAAGTGTCTAAATAACTATCTGTTATGTACCTTGCAGTGCAATGCCTATTTGTTCTGTCCCTTACATGTATGCTCTAAATTTGCTGACTTTATTTGTACACAATCATTCTTTTTATTGCAAGAAGCCCATATTTTCCACTTGCACCCTAATTTACATATAGTCTGTGCTCTAAAATCATTATTCGGTCTAAACCTCAAATTACATCTAATAGCAATGCCTTGATTCCACAGAGCTTGCCTAAACTCCTGAATGTTTTTAAATTCCTTTCCAACCTCCAGTTGTGGGTTGAACTTCTTCTTTTCGAGATCATACATAGGGAAGTGATAAATATTTTCTTCGCTAGAAGAATAATCAATATGAAGTTCCTCCTCACTTAGGCAATCTAACTCATCAGAACCTTTCTCTTCTTCCCCTCCAACATCAAGTTCAATTGCAGGGTCTACATGTAATGCACTCTCAATGTGCTTCGATGCATTCTTATCATAGTTGAAATCATCATCGTTAACCTCATTATCGGAATCAATCAATTCGCATTCAATTGGTATCTCTCTCTTCTTGAACTAAATCGGAAAAAAAAAATCATGAAACTCACATTCAATCATGTGTTCCATGAGAATCAATGAACTTGGCTAGACAAACTCAAGACATGTCTCCGACATATGTAATATAAAATTGAAGAATTCATCGTAAATAATTTACCTTGGGGTCCCTCCTCCTTGGTCTGCAAAACCGATTCTTCTACTACATTTTTTTTTCGATTGGGTCCCCCATGTTCCTTACAATGAAGACAAGAATATCATTTAAGTTTTGTGGCTAAATGTTTCATATCTATTTGGTTATGTTTGAAGTGAAAGAAAAATATAGGGTTCGCGATTTCGGGGTGAACAATGAAGATAGAACTTACCAAGGATTGGAATTGGGGAGCGATGCAATTTAGGGAGGATCGATTTCGGTGGATAGCTATTATCAATTCCGGCGTCGACGGCGATTTCAGTTTCAACAGACTGATTCAATTTTCAATTTGGGTGGAATTGTTCCATTACCGTTTTCACGTGAACCCTCTTTGGCTATTTACAAAATTAAGACCCCGTTTGCCCATTTTTAAATGACGTGTATATTTCGTTTGCCATATCATCCACCACGTAGACACTTTTGTCTAGTTGTAGAGATAGAATTAGCTTTAGTGATTGATAGGTAAACTAATGAATAGTTTAGTGAGCATTGAGTAACTTTTTATATTTCGGTGAGCGAGTAATAACCATGGGTAAAATTTAGTAGGTAGTGATTTAATTAACTCAATATTGTAATGGATTCTTGAAATCTTGATTACTGTCAATTAGTTAAACAATTTGCGCTGATTTTCTGGTATTCTACCAATTAGTAAAAATTAGTAGTGATTTTCTTATCAGTTAGTATTTAATTGTCATTTGTGGTTTATTTCAGTGTGTATTGCCAATGGAGAGATTATTTAAAAGAAAATGGTTGGTAGAAAATGTTGATGAGAGATATTGAATAAAATGAATTTTGATGTTGCACAACTTCCCACTAATCCTGGACCGTGGAAGAAGATGATCATCTTGTTAGTGTCGTCGTTATGTCATTTTTACCCAAATAGTTTAATTTTAAAATAGGATCAAGTTCAATTTTACTAAGCTGCCTACTACAATATTCATCATTCGATTTTGTTGTGGGTTTTACGTTATGGCAACACAATCTTCGTCAAATACATCAATTACTTCCTACATTATCGAATTTCAAAATATTCAAATTAAGCCATTCAACAGCAATTTAGAATCAGAATTTGATTTTTAGCTTAGGATAGTCACGACATTGACTCTACAGATAAGGTAAAATGAACAGAGTTAGAAATGACGAGTTGAAAATCAAGTTAAACTTTTATTATCTGCAGATGTTCCTGCAAAATTGCTAAATTCCGAAATGTCAACACGAAATTACTTCGACTGGAAAGAGAGCCTACAGAAAAACAGTCAAGGTTATAGGAATTGGCCAGATTCCCCAGAAGTCCCATAGTCCTAATTCCATTCATCTGAATTTCAGAAATTCAAATGACTGGACCTGTCATTCTATATTTTCTGTATAAGTAGAATAATTATTTTTATTTTTTATTTTCAAAAAAGAGGTTTTTTTTTTCCCTCTATTGTAATGTGTGTTTACT
>CAIGRL010114279.1:0-14798 GCA_903798325.1 Fraxinus xanthoxyloides
CGGCTCGGGCAAAAAAAAGCTCGGACCCAAAAAGCTCGGGCTCGGCTCGAGCTTTTTTTTCCCGGCTCGGCTCGGCTCGTTGACATGGCTAACTATGTCTATTGGAAAGTTAGGATGAGGGCGTTCTTAAAATCTATGGATGAACGGATTTGGTTAAGTATGGTGAATGGTTGGAGTGCCCCTAGCACAACGGTAGGCAACGTAGTGACCCATACTCCCATTGCTAAGGATATAGACTCTATTAAGGTGGAAGAGCTGGCGGATCTCTCTAGACTTATAAACTTACATTAGCTATACCTACAAACGATAAGTCATTGGCCTTGAACACTATGAGAAATAGTCATAGGGAGTCCTCAGATTCAGAATCTCCTAATGATGAGGAGTTAGCTTACCTGGCTAAAAAAAATTCAAAAAATGTTTAGGAAGAAAAATAACCCTCAAGAGAGACACAAAGGTTGCCTGAGTGAATCTAGGAGAAAATCTAAATTTGTGAGGTGCCATAATTATCGTGGGTTGGCCACGTTTGGAGTGAGTGTCCTAGCTGTAGGAGAAATTCGGATAAGGCTATTAATGCTACTCTTACTGATGACGAGTCTAACTCTGACAATCAGAGTGAAAAATCCACTCCTAAGGAAAGTGAAAAATATATTGTCTTTACTACGGGAATTAAGAATGGATATGACCAGGGGAGTGAAAGAGAAGAGAACTTAGATAGTGATGAAGATTCTGATGAAGAGACTATGAGTGAAGAAGATATCTAAGATGCTTATGATAAGATGTATAAGGAGAGTATTAAGATTCTTACTAAAAATAAAGCTTGAGTGCGAAGAATAAGGAACTTGAATTGAAAAATGAGAAATTAGTAGTGCACATTAAGGAGTCTACCTCGATCTTGAGTAATGTGAAATCCATGAATGAAACTTTAGAGACTCAAGTTAAGAACCTCACCAGTGAGCTTGAGAAGTCCTCTAAGAAAGTCAGCGAGTTGACCACTGAGAGAGACCTTAGAAATCCAAGTTAAGAACCTTCTGAACGATCTAGAATATTCTAAATCTCAACTGCTTGCATTTTCTAGTGGTTCTGAAAAGTTAGATAACTTTTTAGGAGTGGGCAAGCCGGTTGGAAATAAGGGAGGTCTAGGTTTTCAGGAAAACATTGCTAGTACTTCTAAGACCACAATTGTCGCTGCTACTGACCAGTCCAAACATGTGCCTAACCCCGATCTTAAGGATAAGAGATTGTTAGACCTGCCTACTAAACAGCATAAGACTCGTCGACGTAGGAATAGACGTCAGCGTCTACATAACATTGATCACAGGTTTGTCCAGACTTGCTTTCACTGCGGTGAGTTAGGATACATACGACCTAGATGTCATCAATTCCTGAATAGACAAAGAGTCAAAAGCTTTAATATGAATAGAAATTAGGAATTTGTTAGTCAGATTGGATTCCTTACCAATCAAGTGAGTCGTCTGACCAAGTTGGTGACATAATTGTCTGGAAATCGTTCTAGTACTAGAAAAGTTTTTGTGAAAAATGTGATCTTAAAAATTTTGATATATCTCATGGTGCTCTTAAAGNCCATCGACCTAGGAATAGACGTCAGCGTCCACATAACATTGGTTCTAGTTTGTCCCGACCCGCTTTCATTGCGGTGAGTTAGGACACATACGCCCTCGATGTCATCAATTCCTGAATAGACAAAGAGTCAAAAGCTTTAATATGAATAGAAATTAGGAATTTGTTAGTCAGATTGGATTCCTTACCAATCAAGTGAGTCGTCTGACCAAGTTGGTGACATAATTGTCTGGAAATCGTTCTAGTACTAGAAAAGTTTTTGTGAAAAATGTGATCTTAAAAATTTTGATATATCTCATGGTGCTCTTAAAGGTGAGAGCACTCATATACCTAGCTGATTGTGTATTTTTGGTGCATGCATGTGCTTAATTGTTATGTATTATTGACTTTTTTATGCATCACATTTATATTTTTTTTGGGTAGAAAATGCATGCATATTTTTTTATTTTATATTTATTTGTGTGTTTGACATTTTTTTATGCATGGTGCATTCATATTTCAAAAGAAAAACAAAAAAAAGGGGAAAAATTGAAAAATGAATAAAAAAAGATGTATTTATACATCGTGATATATAACATTCGTAAACTTGCATGTTGTGATCATGTATGAATATAATTGATGAGTTGCAGCATAGTTTCCGTTACTTGGGTTGATATGGAGTATTTAGTATATGTATTTTCATGTACCATCTGGACTGCATACACTTTGATATTGTTAGTGTAACTCTACCGCATGTGTGAGATTTCGGATGACAGTCACATGTTAGTAAGGTGACTTTGAACATGAATTGACCTTATTAGACCTAAGCTCAAATTTATCCCCTGCTATAAAAAGCTCAATATCTTCTGTTCTTCTTCTAAGCCTATTTGACTTGAGCAATCAAGCCTGCAAGATTTCTCATAACTTGGTGCCTATGGTCAACTGATTTGAGTTAATCAACCTAAAGCTCATTACATAAGTTATTTTAGTCGCTTAATGAAGAAGAGCCTGCATTTAAGATGTGAAAAATAATTATGAGCTTAAAATATTGAAAAATATGAAAAATTATGTATGCTCAGAGTCAGGTGGAAAAAGGAAAATATTTATACAAAGTGAGCATTAATGTATAGGTTCTACTGTGATTTATGGTTTAACTTTCATACGTATAGGAATATACTTATTGGCAGTGTTGTTTAGCATGTCCCTTCTCACATTATTAAGGTTTGGAGTCCTACTTACTGAGGATTAGTGACACTTTACACACATGGAGGTTTACTACTTGTTAATTATGCTTGTGCATGTTATCAATTGCTTTTTAGACTGTTATATATATTCGTGTTTAAGATTGAATTTAAAATTGCACCCTTAGTCATTTGTGACAAAAAGGGGGAGAGAGAATATACACATGGGGAGATTGTTAGGTCTAATGTTGTAATTGACATATTTGTGAACAAAACGGTCTTATTTGAACACTTGTAAAAAGTTAAGGACTTGGATGTAATTTTGTATAGTTGAGTTAGGTAGCCTAGTATTTGAGTTCGAGTTCGGAAATAAGGAAAAAGTGGCGTCGAAATTTCGCTATCTTCAGCCTGGCCACCACTCTAGCGACAGAAACAGAACCGATGTCACCAGCTTATCGCCCAGGCGTCGCTCGAACGACAGACCTTTGGCTAGAGCGATAGGCTCCCTTACTCGAGCGACATATTTATGTGGCCAGACCTAATTTGCGATTTTGAAGAGTTTTTATATGGCTCTAACACCTAAATGTTCCTAACTATAAATACAGATGTCTGGGACGAATTTTGTGGGTTGCTTCATTACATAACACATACACATCATTTTTTAGAGATTCATCCATATCATTCTTGAGATCTGATAACCAAGTTTTGGGAAAATATCAAGGTTCGTGAATCCAAAACACCTGACTTCCTTAACATTTTGTGGAATGTTCTTTCTCAGTTGGACTTCAAAAATTTTTGGAGGTTAAGAGAGGTTGAACTACAAGCGCAGGAAGAAGAATAGGAATATGTGATTCATGGGTATTCACTTGGAAGAGACGTGTGCAGAAGATTGTGAGTATGGAATTGACAGTAGATCTTGGAAGCTATAGGAGGTAGATCAGGAAATCTAGCATACTGGCTAGATAGTATTTACGGTAGCAGATCGTGAGTCTGGAGGAACAACATATTTTGGAGATTCCATGAATTACAACATCACGAACTAGTAGAATTTGCTTAGCTGGAAGCGAACTGTAATTCACATTATCTATAGTAGAAGTAACTGGCTTCGTCCTGGAGTTTTTACCCAGTTGAGTTTCTCCGTCATCAAACTTTTTGTTGTTTATTGCTTTGCAATAATTACAACTGCGGTAATTCAACTTAGGAAATTGGATTGTATGATTAACCATTTAGAAACTAATTAAAAGTGATTTGTTGCTTTAATTAATATAATTCTGTACATAAGGTCGAACTTAGTTAGTAAACCGCGTATTTTTAGAATTTAAACACAATTCTCAACATTTCATCTGTTGAATTAAGATTCCATCGAACACATATATTACACAGAAGCTCAACCCAAAAAATCCATCAAGTTAAGGAAGCCAAAAAATCAAGAATTCACACCAGTTGCACACATATTTTTTTCCAACACGGGCCATTCATGGTTGAGGATGTACTCTTAATATTAAGTTTCTCTAATGAGCTCTTTATATCAGTGAATACACCAGGCGTAATATACTGGCCTACGCCCGGTTCAATCGGGGACCTTTGAGGCAGTTTTCCTATTTTGCTTCAAGTTTTATTTGGAAACCAATATTTGCACGATTTTTGACCTAGTTTCAACCTCTATAAATATTGAGTATGGGCACGTAACTAAGAGAACCTCCCCTGCATATATTTCATCAATTTATCACATCGAATAGGCCAAAATCATCAATCTTTTGAGCAAATCACAAAGCAATTGCAAGAATCAATTTATCGACAATCAAAGCTAAGTTTTTTGGGCAACAAAGGGAAGACACAACTGGAATTGATGAAGAAATCATTAAAGAGATTCAAAATTTCAAGTTTCATCATCTTCTCTTCTCTTAATCGATAATCGGGTGATGTTATACAAATTAATTGTGATTTCTTGTAATATTGTAGTGTAAGACTAATTTTTCAATTACTAAGACATTGATAAGCCTTTATTATGACCTTTTTAATGTAAGTTCCACAATTTGACGGGTAATATATGTTTACTCTTGGATGATTGTTATATGATTTAATGACTTTTCAATTACTTGATTACTAATTCAATTGAATGTGAATTTTATTGATTTTTTGAGAGAAACAATATGATAGATAGCACTCTATAACAATTATTGTAAAGTTCAATAAATGGTAGAGATATATCGCTATGTTTTGCATGATTTCTATATATGTTCTAGCGTTTTTAACTTTCATGTTGACATCTTTTATAAAGATATAGGAAGGTCACATAAGAGAATATGTTTAATTAACATTGAGAGATGCTTATAATTAACTTAGGAACATTGATCAACAAAAATGTGCACATATTTTTGTTTTATTGATTTGCATTGACAAGGATTAATAAGGGGGATTCAAGATCTTAGTAATATCATTTATAAATTGCTCAATAAAATAATTAGTTTAATTAGTTAATTTAGCATAAATTCTTCAATAAAATTTGATATTTAATTAAAGTTGAAATTAATTGATTCTAGATTACGTACATAGTATTCCTGAGAACGATATCCTATTTATCAATTTGTTACTTGTTCATAATACCGTACACTTGCAAAAAACCAAACGATCAACTATATGATAAAAATACCATTTGGAAATGATGATGATTGAGGGTTGGCTGAGGTTTAATCAATGCAAGATATTTTATTCTTGAATTCATTCTCCTATTGCAAAAAATGAGGGACACTCCTTGAACAAAATGAAGCCATAATATCTCCATTTCTGCTTTCTTGTATTTTGAATTCAATTTCCATTTGTAGCTTTAGGCATTGTGGTATAAACAAGTCTTTTACTTGAAGTTAAGAGGAGATTGTTGGTTAAATAAGAATTACATACTTGATTTTTCCAATACTTGATATTAAATCAACGAGATTAAATCCTCAGTATTCGTGCCCGATCATTGAGTATTTGATGCCTATTTTTCTGATATTATGAGGAATCAATAGAAACTAGAAGGTCGATCATGTTTGAAACCAACAAGGCCATATTGCATGTTTTTATCTGTTCTTCAACAAATGCCATTACAGTAGGTCGGTTATCAGAGCCTAGCTACATCCTGAAGTTTTTGAATTCTCGATGCTGAAAGCAATCTTACGTAACACGAACACATAACTATGTCTATAGTTGGTCCTATTGTATCACTTGACAAAAATTGAACATTTTGTATCAACAGATGAAATCATCGATGCAACATGTGGATGATCTTCTATCAAGATGGCCCAACAAATGCAATGGCTTATTGGTCAACGAGTCAATGGTGGAGGGGGACTTTGTTGACGTCAATAATCTATTCATCCCTTTCAGTCATGAAAGGTTAATAATGTTGATTTTAGTGAGGCCTATTTTGTCCTACCTATTTCAACATTAAGGTCACAGATATACTAGAGGAGTGGATAGAAGAAGAGATTGTGGCAACGACAACTTATGAAAATCATACACTTATACTAACAAAGGGTAAGATGTTTGCTAGAATGTCTTCTTTCAACTTTGGATCTCAATCTTCTATGGTAGTTGCATCAGATGGTTCCTCATCAGTGATGGAGAATTGAACTTTTTTGAGGCAGTTTACATGCCAACAAATTTGTGAAAATACAAGATGACAAATTGGGTAACAAAGTGGAACCATTTGACTCGTAAGGGATACTAGTTGACAAACAACGATATGCCATTTGTATCGGGGAGGAGGATGTGTTGTTAAAATCCCTCGAGAAATCTTCGATTCAAGCTAAAAAATCAACCAAAATGAGCAAGAACCAAGGCTCAATCCACAACTTCTACACTCCGGTTGCCACAAGTTTTTTTCACCCACAAAGGATGACGATGGTGGTGATATACAACCACAAAGGCAAGGTAAAAACCAATGGAAGAAGGCTAAAAAATGAAGAAGGAATCAACAAAGAAACCACTTCGTTTCAAGCACAAAGCAATAATATTCCCGACATCGCTTTTTCATCATCGCCCGAATTTATTGAGTATCAAAATCCAACAATCTCCACATTGATACACAATCAACTTGTAAGAAAACAAAACACAAAGTTTATACCTACATAATCAAGGTAACCAATAAAATTGGTATCACAGACCTTACCTCATGTTTTGGACCCGAAACACATATCTTACTTGCTCTATGTACTTACCAGGGTTGAGGTTAAGAAGATCCAAGTAGAAGCATAAAATCACAGTAATCAATTGACAGCATATCATACATGCAATGTAGATATAACATAGGATAACACATATCTTTTCAAACATGTTCACACAAAACAATAGATTAACACCAAATTAATCAATCAAATGGTCAAACACAAGCAACAAATGCATAAATGACCCCACAAAAAATCTCACCACACTTATAATATCTCATACGGAGTTGCTCGCACCTCGAGAACACATATTTGCTCTCATCGTCCACATGCTCACTAGAATAATCACTAACATATGTCTAACTGAAAAACCACTATAGATCTTATGTCCATGGAAAATCCCTCTCCACCTCAATTCTCCCAACTTAAGTGGATAATGGGTCTCCACCTAATAAAAGTGGTAGAAGTATTTCTATCACACTTTACCTGATCATAGTCTTCACAGATAAATGATTCCAATTTAATCACCTCTTCACTCATAATCCTAATAACACATTCCACATCCTCTGTACAAATCATTAATGTAACCCTAGAAATCTATATACTACATTACCAAAAAAATACACAACAGACTTATTGCTAATGCATCTCAAACCCAATATGGCAAAATCTACAACTTTGGCGACCACGAAGGTTAGGGCTCAATTTAAATCAATAAATGCACCACAATGTTACTCCAACACCAATGCTCAAAAAATCTACAAATGATTTATCCCACAAAAGGAATGTTGAATGTGGCACTTACAAAGAGAATAGAAGAAAGAGTTGATTACTTCATTACATTCACAAAAGAGGCTTACAAAGAGAAAGAAGATAATCCTCACGTGGCTGCCTCACGTACTCTCACAAAGCACACATGCTCACAAAGATAAAGTAGAAAACAGTTGCCTTTATTTCTTCTCATTACCATACTCTCAACATCACTCACAGAGCAAAAAGAGTACGCCATAGATCTCAACCTATTATGTTTGAAAACACATTACATATCGAGTAATCAGATTGCATCAATTCATGCAGTTACACAAATAAGTTTTAAGTGTAGCATATCAACGCAATAGAATTTAACGATCATGCTGCAGAAAAGGATTACACACTGATGCACATGCAGTAATTAGGTTTACACTCAATAAACCTCACATGGTTATAACTCGACCTAGCGACAATATTTGCATCAGTTCTCTCATCTTCTTTCCTTCTATTATACTTCCTAGGACAATCTCTTTCAACATATCCAAAAATATTGTAGTTAAAATATCTTTTAATTTCCGCACTTGCCTTAAACGTACATTTGCCATCAAAAGTTTTATAAAAAAAATTTTGTTTTGCCAAATTGAGAAAAATCACATATTTTCTTTTAGAGAAACACAATCCAAAATGTGTTGTCAATTTACCAAAAAAATGCACAAAACATAAAATGTAACCAACAATGACCACAAGCAAAGTAGCGATACAATTCACATAGAATAGTTAAATAAACTTTCATAAGGTTACGTGCAATTCTAATATTGAAAAAAATAGTTGACAACAAATTCACAAAGAATTCAAGATAAATAATTCACAATTAATTCCTAGGTCTAGTAACAGGTAATGATTACCCTTTTACGATAATCCAAACCTAACGTCACCCCACACGATAACTTCAAATACAAAAAATAAATAACTATACTACACAATAATCTTAACTGCAAATTTGTGGGTTCATAAGCTAGGAGAGATGCGAATTCACTACTCTTTGGCTACTACTATTTGGCCCAAAGCTTTCGTTAACTGTGATAATGCAAAACGGTACTCAACACCTGAACGTCGAAGAGTAAAATCATCCAAATTTCACCATATTTTCAAAGCTGAAAACGGACAACACCCCAATGTTCGTCACGCCTTCAGGAAGAATTTGTCTTTTCAGACCATCGCCAGACTCCGACTCACTAGCACTAGACGTAACAAGAATTGGGTCCCGAATACCTCCTGGGCAGTGGCGGATATGAACCGGGATCGACTGAAGGATGTGGACATATTTGATGTTTGTGCAGCCGTTCGTGTTCGCTTAGGGGACATCTGAGAAGTAGATCAGAGACTCACGTTAAATAATGCAACAGAAGACACGACTGAATGAAATGCTATAAGGCATGTGAAATGAAGACTAAAATGATGCTAACCCAACAAAATCACACAGACAACCAATGTGCACACAAAACCAATGCAAATCAACACTAGAGAACTAACTACAGATGAAACTGTGTAATGCATTGACGTAGATGACATAATGCTGTAACACCGGGACACAATATCTTGACATCGTGACGTGGTGCCTTGACATCGCGACTCGACACCTTAAAGACATGACGTGATGCCTTGATGTCGCGTCGTGGTGACGTGTGCCGTGATAGCATGCCGCGGTGACGTAACGTCACCTCACGGTGTCAACATCAAATATAATATAAACGATATCAACACAACAAACTAACAACCCTAACGTGATCAAGTTTGTGAATGGGTATCAACCAAGTGACAATAAACATCAATAACATCGAACAGTTGTAAGCATGTGGCGTGAGTGTACAAACCAACGAACTCTATCACCATTTCAACCAAAAAATACTACAAGCCATCAACTGCTCATAACCTAATCTCCATCAAAACCAAAAGCTCAATCAACAAAATAAAAAAAAAAAATTGAACAAAAACTCCACTTGCCTTATCAAACCATGCAAAAATCAAGGAAAAATCACCCAAATGATATAATGCAAGGTGTAACCACTTTTTTTTTTAATCCGACATACTAATGAACTCAAAAATGCAAGTGATCACAAGTATTGCATTATCAATAAAAAATTTCTAATTACTCAAATCAGAAAAATGGAGTAAAGTGTATAAGTGACTTGTATGTATTAAGTGTCACTACTTTCTCGTGAACATGACTACAAATCTTAAATTTGTAAGAAAGGACATGCGAACATTAGTGTTAAATAAGTATTTGCTCTTACTAATGAAAGTCAAACCCATAAGATTATTAAGACCTTAAAATAAAACTCATTTACGCGTATATTTTTCTTTTCTCCCACTGAGATTGAGCATATATAATTTTCTTTATCATATCATTTTACTCAATTATTACATGTTATGTGCAGACTCTTATTCATTAAGCGACTAAAATGACCCATAAAACGAATGTTGGGCCAATGACTCCAAGTCAGTTGACCATAGGGCACCAGGTTATGAGAAACCCCTCGAGCTAAATTACTCGAGTCAAATAGGCTTCGAAAAAGAGTATAAGATGAACCAATTTTTTTTATTTTATGATAAGGGGATACTATGTAAGCTTAGGTCATCTAAATGAAGATCAATTCACGTTCAAAGTCATCTTACCAATAGATAGTCGCCATCCCAAATCTCATACAAACGGTCTAGACTCACTCACATGATCACGGCGTGTGCTGTGCAAATGGTACATGAAGAAATATATACTCAATACTCTACATTAAATCTAACCAAGTAATGAAAACAACAGTACAGATTAAATGAATGCATACTCGGTCACAAATGCAGTATTTAAGAATATCATGAATTGTCTAGTAGCAAAAAAACACAATTTTTTTGTTTTTTTTAAAAACAACAGTAAAAATTAAAACAAAACAAAAACAAATGAGATGCAAGCAAGAATAAATAGACTCAATGAATTGCACATGCATGCACCTAAGTGCCTAATCAAAGAAGTACATGGATGCTCTTACCTTTAAGAGCATGATCAATCTCACGACCTTTCAGACACTCTTCTTAACCCAAACCTTCTTGGAAATAGAGGTGATTCTAGTTAACTGAGTCATCTCAGTTAAGTGGCCAACCTGATTGGCGAGAAAATTATCCTTACTTGAGATATCCTGACTTTTACTTATAGTCACAAGTTTTAGACACCTAGGTCATATGTGTCCCAGTGTACCACAATGGTAACATGTGGCAATGAATATGGGTCAAACCTACTCGGAGATTGTCGCAAATTCAAAGGACGATTGATCCTGCATTGTCTAGTAAGCCTCGATTCTAAAACATTCTTACCTTTGGGTTCAGGATTAGCAATATTCCTAGTTTTTTTTTGTGGTTGGGACGAACGTGGTCTTGGAAGTGCTAGCAATAGTATTACTATTTTGAACGTGTTCTAGATTGTGCCTATTTCCAGTAGGCTTGTCCATCCCTAACATAGTAGAGTTTCTGAGTACCACTCATGAAAGAATGAAGTTGAGTATTAAATTTTTCTAGATCACTTGTTAAGGATTTGACTTTAGTTTCTATGTTTTCATTAACAAGTTTCAACTCACCCAAATTTTTAGTATAATCCTGAAGGTCACCTAAGAGTCCTCCATCTCTCTCAAGTTCGTTAATCTTTTTTTAGTATCGCTTTATTGACCTTCTTGATTTTAAGACTCTCTTCAAACAGTTGTCGATAAGATTCATGAATATCAGTCTCATCCTCAAAGTCATTCTCAGAATTCTCACTTTGTTCATCATTCTCCTTATCAGATTCAATCTTAGCTATAGACGTAAAAGTCATAAAATTTTGTTCATCTTCACCGCCAGAGGTATCACTCTGAACACTTGAATATGATTCATCATCACTCAAAGTCACTGTTAATGCCTTACCCATTCTTTTTATTCAGTTTCTTCTTCAAATAAGGACATTCATTCTTACAGTGATCAACACCCCGACACTCATGGCATCTAACTGATCGAGTTTTCTTATTAGAAGTCCTAGGGATATTTTTCTCACACTTATCTTTCGAGAATTTACTAGGGTCATTATTTTTCCTATCGTAAGGTTTTCTCCTATTCCTCATCGCCTTCCGAAATTTCTTCACGAAATAAACTATTATGTCGTCCTAAGGGTCTAAGCATCAGTAGACTCACTCTCTTCTTCCCTAGTGGTGTTTATGGCTATGAATTTAACCTTCTTTGTTAGAGCAATGGTGAGTTCATAGGTTTGGAGAGATCCTATAATTTTTTCTATCTAAACTTCATCTAAGTCCTTACTTTCTTTAATAGTAGTGATTTTAGGTCTAAATCTTTCATTTAGGGATCTAAGGACTTTTTGAACTATCTTAGACTCGGACATCTTCTCACATAGGTTGAAGTTCGAGTTTACTATATTATTAAGCTTCACATAGAATTCATCCAACGATTCGTCGTCCTTCATTGCAATTTTTTCAAACCTAGAAGTTAACATTTACAATTTGGAGTTTTAAACAATTTTCGCACCCTTGTGTGTGATCTCTAAGATATCACAAACCTCTTTAGCAGTTTCACACATCGACACTCTCCTAAACTTCTCTGCAGAAACAGTCTTAAATAGAGCATGGAGCCCTTTACTATTCCAGTTGCAATCAACAACTTGATTTTTGGTCCAAAGAGAAATGTTAGTGGGTGTAACAACACTAGCAACAATGGATGAAGGTGCAATCCAACCGTTTTATACATTGATCCAAATACGCTCATCCAAGAATGCTTTCATTCGAACTTTTAAGTAAGTATAGTTGCTTCCGTAAAAAAAGGAAGGCACAGATAGAGACCGATTCATCAAGATTAATTTATAGGCCAGGAATCGAAATGTATCTCTGATATCAATTGAAATTACAAGATCTGATCCAAATTACACTTAGAGGAATGGTGAATAGGTGATTATGTAGAATTAAAAAATAATAATTAACTAGCAACAAGTCACTATTAATTATCTCTAAATGGCTAATCAATCAAGTCAATTTTTTTAAGTTGAATTGTTGCAGTTATATGAAAGTAATACATAAACAACCATAATGATCACGGAGAAACCCGAACTGGGTAAAAGCTCTAGGCACTTTGTTAGTCAACAATCCATTATAAACGAATTATGAACTTACAGCCCGCCAGACACGACTGCCACTAGTACTTTTCTGACCTCCTGACTGCAGATCCATCAGCCCTCCACGATTGCGTGCTTCTGCACCAACTCCCGGCTTTATGAATTCGTCTATCTACTGTGGATCAATGAAGAACTGTACGTTCTACAACAACAAATGGAACTCCATCACCTTCCCTTGATCTTCAGAACTCTGACAGATGTTAGGAAGTAAGCAGTTTGATATTTGGATTAAGTGGGTTTGATGTTTTTACCATCAAGAACAAAACGAATAACGAAAGTTGAAAGTTATGGATGAATTTGATGAAGTAGATAAGAAGCAGTATATGTTTTCTTAATGTTCAACCTTGAAAAATCGTTCAGAGGCGCGCTGATATTTATACTGTAGGTTTAGGATTGAAAGCCTTAAAAACGTGAATTAAAATTTTTCAGATGACATTGTCGTTCGAGCGAAAGCTAGGTGACATGTGTTCGCTCGAGTGACATGTGAGCAACATTTTGTTGCTCGAGCGAAAGCAATGCGACAGGCTAGCGGTAATGTTTCGTTTCTGCCGCTTGAGCAAGGTCATGGCGACAGTTTAGCAAAATTGCGGCGCCGTTTTTTTCCTTCTTTCCATTCTCGAACCCTAGACCTAATACAACTCAATTAACAGTATTTGCTACCTACTCCTTGAATTTTACAATACATTAAATTTAGACCTTTTTGTTGACACATTTGTCAATTACATTAAAAACTTAACAAAGCCAAAGGCCTAAACCAATAAATGGGCTACAAAACCAATATCACATCCAACCACTAACTTGGGCTATTCATGAGTGTTGGGACACAAGCGACAATAATTCAATTAAGTTGCTTCTAGTGACCTCAAGTTGTTTCCGGGTAGAGCCATTACTTTGGTGTCAATAATATTCCCGACATCTCATTTTCATCATTGTCAGAATTTATTGGGTATCAAAACCCAACATGATGCAATGTCTTTGATAATCCGACATGGGATGATGATGGAATGGCTCAAGCGAATCATTGACTGGATATTCATGGCATAATTCAACAATGTGAACGCTGGATAACTGGCAGATTTGGAGGGTTCTGATTTGAATTCTTTCCTTGGTTTTATTTATGCAGTTTTGATATCAATTAATCACTTTCATTGTACTCTTGGTAAGAATATCACGGCGGTAGGAGGAAAAAGAAGACGTCAATCTGTATCTATTTAAATGGGGTTAGATAATGAAAGGAGGATTATTAATAAAAATTGAACTTGTTGAAAGGTGATCGAAATGTATTCTGCTTTGTTTATCAAATTCCACTGCATCAGGTAATCAAAGAGTGCTTGATTCCTAAATTTCCGGTATTCTGGGCAGCAAAATAATAAAATTCAGCCTAATGATGTTTGGCATAGACGGTTAACGGGCTTGAGCAATGCACAGACCAATCAGCAGGAATTTTTTTGGACAAAGGCAATAAAATTGAGGAAATTTTGGAAAGGTGTTAAAAGTTTGGGATATTTTGCAAATTAGGATGATGTCCAAGTGAACTAGGGGTTACTGAATCATTTCAAGAGTCACATAATCAAGCTTAGCTTCAAAATTCGAGATGTCATGGAAGACTTAGTAAAAATTGTTATTTGCGGATCGATTGAAAAGTTAGAGGGCCAACGAGGAAATAATTTAAAGGCTAGCTTGGTCAATCAAACCGACGAGAGTAGTGGAAAGAATTAAGAGGTTTATATTCCTGGTGCATCTGAGTAGCATTGTTTCATGTCATTATTGGAGCAAATTGACCCAAAGCTTGTATCTAAAGCGCTCATGTACAAAATTCCGGTCCAACAATAAATTGAAAATGATTTAAGCATATGAATTTTGATACGAAACGTGTTATACAAATAAAGGGGTTATTCCACCATTGGTACAGAAGGTAGCGGTTTCGATTAAGGTTAGAGCGGAGACACCACTTTTTTTTATCCG